>JAABLK010000048.1:0-45703 GCA_012295415.1 Phytophthora chlamydospora | reverse complement strand
TTTGGCAGGAAGCGCTTCATCAGTCTAAGTAGACGAGAGTGACTCCGGGGATGGCGTGAAGAAAACGAGCAAGGAGGCGAGTGGCGAGTGGCTGCAGAAGGAGACTTTTGTTATGCAGAAACAGTGTCTCTGTTACTGGAAGATGATTTCACGTAGACTCTGAACGACGTGACTTGATCACTCGCTCGCTGTCTTGTCGTTTTCCTTTTCACGCCGCGCATCGTATTCAGCCAGGATTTCCTCTGCGGACTTGCCCGACGTCTCGGGGACAAACTTCAGCGCCAGGACGTAGAACAGCGCTAGCAGCACCACAAAAGGCACATAGGCGTAGTCATCCAGCGCGTCCGAGATGTACGGGTACGCCACGCCCACGATCAAGTTGCACAGCCAATTGAGGCCGATACAGAGCGACGACGCGCTCGCACGGATCGAATCCGGGAAAATATCGGCCGTCATCACCCAAACCAACGGGCCGAGCGTCACGCCGAACGCGATCACGTACAGCGCAGTGAATACGATCGACAGCGCCGGGAGATCCACGATAAAGGATACCGTCATGCCGATAGCCATGATAACCATGCCGGCTAAGCCCCAGAGGATCATATTGCGCGCTCCGAAGCGGTTAGCCATCACGCCCGTGAAGAACGCCGGCCAGATATTGATGAAGTTGATGACCAGCGTACCGATCCGGGAGTCCGAGATGCCAGCATCCGAGAAGATACTACCGGAGTAGTAAAAGACGGCGTTGATACCGGACAACTGCTGTGCACAGGAGAGC
Source organism: Phytophthora chlamydospora (assembly GCA_012295415.1). Lineage (NCBI taxonomy): Eukaryota > Oomycota > Peronosporomycetes > Peronosporales > Peronosporaceae > Phytophthora > Phytophthora chlamydospora. Next base: position 44,925 of record JAABLK010000048.1, on the reverse strand, counting down.
AGTAGACCACCGAGAAGCTGCATGCGATAGCGCGGAGCGAACATGGACTCTGTCGAGCTCGCTACCCCTTCTTCAGACTGCGGCTTGTTGACTTCCAGCCACGACATGGCAGTGTTGATGTGCTCTTCACCGTACAAGGCAGCGATCACCTGCTTGGCTTCCTGTGTGCGGGACTTGGTCAGTAGCCACGCGGGGCTTTCGATGGTCAGTGTAGGCGCCAAGACGAGGTAGATCATGGCCAAGACGCACGGGAACGCGGCGAGATAACGCCAGCCGCTGCTGGTGTTGGCGAAGAAGAAGCAGATCGCAGGGACCAGGATCCCGAGCGTCGTAAAGATCTGGAGCCCCAGACCCAAAGTGTTGCGCATATGAGGAGGCGACAACTCGTTCACGTAGGCCCCGATGGTCCCAGTGGCGGTACCCGATGCGAGTCCGGAGATCAGTCTCCCCACTGCGAAAGCCCAGACGTTTGACACCGAAGCCTGGACGACACCACCGACGATCATGAAGACGCAGTTCCCCATCAGAGCGCTCTTGCGGCCGTACTTGTCACTGAAGTGGCCGCAGCTTAGGCATCCGATCATCGCTCCGAAGATCCAGGCGTTCACAGCGAACGTCCACTCGAGCTTCGAGTGGCCTGGGAACATGAGGCACGTGTCTTCAGCCAAAGGTCGAGCATTGCACTCGTCCGTGTCGTTGTACTGCGACAGGTTCATCTGCGCCGTGGACCATCCGCTCTGGAATGGCTGAAGCCAGGACAGCAACATGCTCGTGTACAGGATCGGCTTGGGTCTGATGAGCCGGGCGGCCAATTTGTTGGCGTCGTCGAAAGCCGTGACCGGCTTGGGCGACGCGATCTCAGCGTACGCGTCCGTCATCGGATGGTGAGACTGTGGACAGGTCCAGACACTTGCGCTTGGGCGACTGCGGAATGTGAAGTGAGGTCGGTGGCACGGACCTTTTCGGGTGCCTCCAGCTTCACGGAGGAGACGCGTCTTCAACTGGATAAACACCACTTCGGCTCAGTTCTCCATAATCGTGCTGTTCAACGTCGACGCTGGCGACTCGCGGCCGAAGTTCCGCAAGCGACAGTTGCCATATCTCGTCGCACCCCTCACCGTTGGCTGCTCACACATCATTGAGTGGCTGTTCGACAGGACAGTAAACGAGATCGATGGTGGCCAGGCAGCTTTTACTTGTTGAGCACGGCGATTGTTTTTTGGCTGCGCCTTGACGACTGTGCGAGCTCTCGGCTTGGGTCGTTATGTTAAAGCCTTACCACGCGATCACACCATCAAAACGCTGACAACAGTGACGATCTTCTCTGCATCGCTTCGGTGGTACGAGTAAACCGCAAGTTAGATTCAACCTTCACGAAAAAATCTAAGCCAGCCGCGTCTTGATTCGGATTGCGGTCATTGTCAAGCTGTTGACAAAGTGCAACCTACCATAGGGCCTGACGGTTTGCTCAAAGGATGCAAAGCTTTCTCTGGGTTTCTTCATATGCTGGCAAGGAAGTGCCTTCAGTCGTGGCAAACGTTTGGAGGAGCTCAGATGCATACAGCGGTAAAATACATGTAACCCATCTTACAGATAGCTCTTCGCACTGTTTGTAGCAAGCTCAAACGGTTGCGGCCACCTGACTTGCTCTGATTTGCCTTGTGGCGATAGCACAGCTGGAAGTCGACGGTCAAACTTGCGGTAGAGCGCAGTCCAGCTGGGCAATGATATCTACCAGGAAGGAGCACAATGTCTCTTTACTATGTGAGCTCGTCAACAAGCAAAGCCCATGTGACCCGAACGCCACAACATCCGACAGTCGTGGCTTCCCGCGAGCCTCTCTGAGCTCGCTCCAAGACCTGCCACTTGTCATTTTTGCAGCTGAAGGAGCCTTATCCTTCGCTTCCACCTCAGAAACCCTGGAGGAAGAGGTTCTGGTCGTCGACTTGTCGGGGCATCTGGGTCGCGCTACCATGAAGCTGACGTCGTCGATGGAGCTTAAGACGGACTTCAAGAACTTCCACTCGCCGCCGGTGGTCGATGTCAACGACGCCGATACAATTCTGTACGATGGAACTTCTGCTACGCGAGAGGTCGAAAACTCCGTCGTGGAGAATGGCGCCGGTCAAGCACTTTACAACACTGAAATGTACGGAAGTCTGCGCAAAGGAGGCGCCGTGAGCTTCTTCTCCATGGATTGCGTTGGCCTCGTGGCTGCTACGTTCGCGTCGACCTTCTCAATCGAGTGCCTTAATAGCGTCATTCAGCCCATGCTGAGCGAGCACTTCGGCCTCAAGACGGCGGAATTGGCCGCGTCGCAGAGACTCACGTCGATTCCATTGGTCTTCTGCTTCTTCTTCGGACTGCTGTCCGACTCGTACCCGATCATGGGCTTCCGACGCAAAGGGTACTTGATCATCGGGATGGTCACAACGGTCGTGAGCTTTCTCGTCCTTGCTGGTATGGACGCGTATATCGAGTCTCTCAAAGCTGGGACGGCAGGCACCGGTCTGGCTGCTGCGATCATCACGTTCGCAACGTTGGCCAGTACTGGGAACATCGTCACATACATGTGCGTCCACACTCGAGTGCTGGAGCTGTCCCAACGTGAACCACTAGGGATGCGTGGAGCTATCCAGGCAACTTACCTGATCTTCCGATGCCTGGTGTATATCCTCACGGACGCGTGTACGTACGCTGTCACAAGCGCATCGGCAAGCCACTGCACAACGTTGATGATCTTCGGTCTGGTGGTAGCGCTCTCAATCCCGTTGGTGTGGAAGGCGTGGCAGGAGAAGTACTACGCCCTCTCGACGCCCATGAAGACTCGTGGACAGATCCTCTGGAAGATCATGCAGCAGAAAGCCGTGTGGAGCATCCTGGCCTTCATGTGCTTCTTCACGTTGTTCACCGGCATCACGTTCAGCGAGCCTTCGGTTGTTGTCAGCGTCTGGGCTGGTGCTAGCGGCGACAACGCGTTCATGCAAGCAGTTCTGTACTACGGCACGATGCTGCTCACGGTCGTTGCTTGGCGCTATTACTTCATGAATCGACCGTGGCGTTCGTTCTACGCCATGTCCGTGATTCTACTCATCGTCCCGCAGTTGATCGTGGCGATCCTCGTTACCCAGGACATCCTCCGCGACCGATACTTCTACCGCGTCATGACGCTGTTCACGAGCGTCTCGTCCGGCATCGGCTGGCTAGCCAGCATGGTTCCTCTCACCGAGATCATCCAGGAGGGATCCGAAGGCGCAATGGTTGGCCTTATGCAGTCGCTGTACTTCTTGGTCGGCATCTTCGTGCAGACGAACGCGGTTGGGTTGTTTGACGGCAGCAACTTCTACGACATCGCAGGGATCGCGTTAGACACTGAGGACGCGCGATCCGACGTGCTCATGGCGCTCATCTTTAACTACGGCATCAACGCGCTGGCGCTTATCGGGTTGTTCTTCCTTCCGAGGCAGAAACTCGACACACAGCAGATTCGCATCTACGGCGGATATACCAAGTGCGCCAGTGCCGCGATTGTCACTTTTGCCGTGGCGCTGTTCGTGTACTCGCTGACTATTACCGTGCTTACCTTGCTCCCTGCAACGACGTGCTTGCGAATTGCAGGTGGACAAGGGTGCTAAGATGTAGTTTTAATATTGCTGTTTTTCAAGTATTTGTAATATTTCGTGTAGAAATTTTATGCTTGTTTTGTGGTTTTGTGAGAAGGATGAAGCCTTGGTAGGAGGAGAGTATGAGCAAATTCATTATTGACGCTTTGGCCACTACCAGGTACTAGCTATCGCTTTCATCCCGCAAGAAAAAAGTTCATAAAACTCAAAAAATAAATTACAATTATCATGACACTTTGGACTCAACTTTGGGTTAGCTGCTAACGTCTAGCAACCTGTGCCGCCAACGATACGGATGCATGAAGTAGACGGGATGAACGTCATGATGGAAATCAAAAGCGAATACAGGAACAGGATCGACGCGAACGTCACAATGGCCCCACTTGCACACTTGGTGTATCCGCCGTAACTTCGCAATTGCTGAGTGTCGAGTTTCTGACGCGGCAGGAAGAACAGCCCGAAGAAAGAGAGTGCGTTAATGCCGTAGTTGAGCAGCAGCGCGCGCAGCACGTCCATTCGTGCGTCTGAGGTATCCGCTGCGACCCCAGCAACGTCGTAGAAGTTGCTGCCCTCGAAAAGCCCGACCGAGTTCGTCTGCACGAAGATCCCGACCAGAAAGTAGAGCGACAGCGTGAGGCCGACCATTGCGCCTTCCGAGCCTTCCTGGATGATCTCAGTCAGCGGAATGATGCTGCCCAGCCAACCGATGGCGAACGACACGGTACTGAAAAGTCCCATGACGCGATAGAAGACGTGGTCTCGAACAATGTCTTGGCTCACGAGAATGGTCACGATCAACTGCGGCACAATGAGTAGAGCCGGCGATGCGGCGTAGAACGCGCGCCACGGACGGTTCATGAAGTAGAAGCGCCACACCAGAACCGTCACGATAGTCACGCCGTAGTACAGGACTTGCTGCACGAAGACATTGTCTCCGCTGGCTCCTGCCCAGACACTGATGATGACTGTAGGTCCATTGAATGAAACCTGGTTGAACAGCGTGAAGAAACACTGGAAGGCCAGCACACTCCACACTGCCTTTTGCTGCATGATCTTCCATAGGATTTGGCCACGAGTCTTCATCGTAGTCGACAGCGAGTAGCGCTTCTCGTCCCAGAAGCGAACGATCAGCGGCGTTGGCAGCGCGATCACAATGCCGAACACTATGAGAGCCGTCGTTTGGTGAGATGACGTTGCCGTCGCTGAGCGTTGAACAGCGTAGACGCAGGCGTCCGCGATGAGGTACACCACACATCGGAAGATCAGGTACGTCGCCTGAATGGAGCCGCGAAGGCCAAGCGGTTCACGCTGGGAGAGCTCAATCACTCGGGTGTGGACGCCGACGTACATGACGTTGTTTCCCGCGCTCGCTAGAGCAGCGAAGCCAATAACGAGAGCGGCCAGACCAGTTCCAGCTGTGCCGGACTCGAACGACTCGGCGTACGCGTTGATAACGGCGAGGCACCAGATGCTGAACACGGAGGTCACCAGGCCGAGAAGAGTGTACGCCTTGCGACGAAGCCCCATGATGGGATAACAGTCTGAGAGCAACCCGAACAGGAAGCTCAGTACCAACGGCATCGAAGTGATCCGCTGGGATGCGGCCAACTGCGCCGGAGTGAGACCAAAGTGCTGCCGCAGCATGGGCTGGATGGCACTGTTCAGGCATTCAACGGCGAATGTCGACGAGAACGTGGCAGCTACGATCCCCAGGCAATACCGAGAGAAGAACTTGACCGCGCCTCCCTTGCGCAGGCTGCCGTAGATCTCTGCGTTGTACAGAGGTTGATTGGGGCCGTTCTCCATCGATGAAAGCTCCATATCGCGTGTAGCTGAGTGACCTTGAACGGGGAGAGCTTCCGCTTCATTGATGTCGAACGATGGGGACTGGAGGTTCTTGAAATCCATCTTAAGTTCCAACGAGGACGTCAGCTTCATTGTCTCGCGACGAAGATGGCCCGTGAGGTCGACGACCAATACTTCCTCCAGTTTAATAGGGGGACTTGCCGTCCGCGGCAAGTTGGTAAGTGCAATAGCGCGGGTCGTTCGAGTTGGAGTAGAGCGTACTCTCCTATCCACAAGAGCTGTTGATGCTCAGCTGCATCGTACCAGAGTGCTATCTTATCGGGCAGATATACACAACTCCAGCTGGTTACAGTAGTTAACTCTGCCGCTATGACAAGCTAAAGCTAAAGGAACGACAAAGCCGCAACGAGGTACGAGGTACGAGCCACGAGCACAAACAACAGACGGGAAGAAGCTTATGACTCTGGTCTTTTCATAAATTACCGCATGCTTAGCAGCCGGAGCCGCCCACAAGGGTGAGGCACGAGGTGGCCGGGATGAACGACATGAGGGTCACCACGAGCGAGTAGATGAAGAGTACGAGGCAGAAGGCGATGATGGCTCCACTGGCAGCCTTGGTGAAGCCGCCGTACATGCGCAATTGCTGCGCGTCCAGCTTCTGCGACGGCAGGAAGAAGAGACCCACCCAGGCCAGAGCATTCAGCGCAAAGTTGAGGAACAGCGACAGCAGCACGTCCCAGCGCGCGTCCGACGTGTCCGCCGCCACTTCCGTCTTGCTGTAGTAGTTGGTGCCCTGGAAGATGCCGTAGGCGTTCGTGTCCACGAAGATATTGACACAACGCTGCAGAGTCAAGGTGAGACCGACCAGAGCGCCTTCCGATCCTTCCTGGACGATCTCCGTGACGGGTACGATGGTGTTCAAGAGCCCAATACCGTCCGACACGTACGTCATCGAGTAGAAGACGCGGTAGAAGTAGCGGTTGCGTACGACGTCCAGCGCCACCATGAGCGACGCGAAGAGGTTGGGCAGGATCTGGAACGCGGGCGCCAAGGCGAAGAAGATGGGCCACAGACGGTTGATGAACAGATAGCGCCAGACCAGCATGATGCCGATCATGACGAAGTCCTGGATGGTCTTGACCAGCAGCGAGTTGTCGCCCTTGGCTTCAGCCCACGTGCTGATAACGCCGTTCGAGTCGCTGAACTTGATGCCGAGGAAGAGCGTGAAGAACCAGATGAAGGCCAGGATGCGCCACACGGCCTTCTGCTGCATGATCTTCCACAGGATCTGGCTGCGGATCTTCATGGACGTGTTGAGCGAGTAGACCTCTTCGTTCCAGTAGCGGAAGATCAGCGGTAGAGGCAAGATGGAGATGACGCCGAGGATGATCATGGCCGTGGACACCGAGATGTTGGGCTCCGAGCCCGTGCCCAAGGCCAGGAACGACAGCACCGACGTGAAGATGGACACGAAGCGACGGAAGATGAGGTACGAGACTTGAATGGCGCCGCGGTCACGCAGAGACTCGCGTTGCGAGTATTCGATCACTCGAGTGTGAACGCACACATACGTGATGATGCAGCCGATACTGGCCAGCGCCACGAGGATCAACGCTAGAATCGTCACGCCTTCACTGGCCGACGCATCGTCACTGAGGAACGCGCTGACGCCGGCGATGGCGAAGACGGCAACGGCGTTGATGATGCAGCCCAGGATCATGTAACCTTTACGCCGCAGGCCCATGATCGGGTAGCAGTCGGACAGTAGACCGACCAGGAAACTCAGCGCCATGGGCATCTGGATGAGTCGACCGGCGGCGATGATCTCCGTGGAGCTTAGGCCAAGCTGCGTGTTGTACATGGGCTGCACCAGCACGATGAGAGCTTGGTACGACAGCATGGAGGTGAAGGTGGCGGCCGCGAGGCCCAGACACTCCATGGACAGGAAGTCTACGGCGCCACCTTTGCGCAGACTGCCGTACATCTCGTGGTTGTAGAACTGCTCGCCGGCCACGAAGCGGCCGTCCTGGCCGTCGAACGACACGCCGCTGGCGTTGAAGTCGAGCGGCGAGTCGAACGTGCTGAACTCCATCTTGCTCGGCGGAGGCTGCGGCACCATGCCGTTCACCGTCTTGGCGTCGTAGTTGGGGTCGTACATGGTCTGCCCACGGGGAGGGATTTCCAGGAGTGGAGCGGAGGCCTCCCGGTCAAAAGGAGGTGACCCTCTTGTCTGTGTGCTGGCAACGCTGCTTCGGTGACTGACAGCCAGGCAGAGGCGAGGCTGTGCACGTCGTGGCCAGTCTCTGGCGATCGGATCCCGAGCGTTGAGGAGCGCAAGGCACCGTAGAGTCGTGTCGGGCGCGAAGTCACGGACAATGGTCTCAGTTTGGAGACTCAAGACGTCACGCTGCTCAGCTTAATGAGGTGTCACCAGTGACTGGCACTGAGGACCAACGCAATGGGTGGAGGAGACGGCAATGGCTAGAAGCTGTTGCTGCGGTGCTGAAGCTTTTGCGGAGACCGTGAGCTTTTCGGGGTGGACGAACGCCAGTCGACCAGTAGCAACAGCTGGCAGAAGTAAAGTGCTCCATCCGGCGTGACTGACGCTGCCGTGACGCTGCAACAAAAGCGTTGGCACTGCACTGCTGAGCATTCGCGACTAGATAAATCTAGTTCTGACGGCGACGGAGCAAGCAGCACGCAGTCATGAAGCCGAGGACGTTGAGCTTCTTGAAGCAAGTCCGGCGTGGCGATTGACGATTTTTCGGCGTAGTGCAGTCGTTGCGTTGTGAGGGTATAGTGAAAGCAAGAGAGAAGGCGCAAAAGACGGGGCCGAGGACAAGTTCAGCAGTTCGGAGCGGAGACTGCAATGCTCCCGAAGACTCGCTGGCAACGTTGACTGTAGAATACAGCCTGGTAGATAGCACACACATCTTCGTGCGCTGGCTCGGTGTCAGGTCTGCATTGAAGTGGCTACAACTCTTTACCACGCGGACAGCGATTTCTACAACGCCTTCGCCGTGCGTGCAAGTTTCCAAGCCTCGTGGGCTTGTTGCATGTATTTCGATTGCCTCTTGTCATATTTACTACACTTGTTTTTATCTATTGATCCTACGGCAAGCACTTCGCCAGCAGCCACCCTTGCGACGGGTACATACTGGAGAAGAGCGTCACGAAGAACTCGTCCTGGTCGGCCAGGCTTCGTCGTGGATCTCGTGCGAAGTTGACCAGCGCATCGGCGCGTCTTCCGAGCTGGAAAGCGTCTTTACTCTGCAACATCGACTCTAATGAGCGCAAATGCTTCTCCGTGGTGCGGGTCATCTTGAATGGGATCCGATCATCCACTCGTAACGGAGCGCCGTTGCGTGTCTGCAGCCGCAAGAAGATCCCTGCAGCCAAGCACGAGACGTGGAACTCCACGCCGTACTGCAAAGAACCACCGAGCCCGATGGCCTTCATGATGCCGTTGTTGCGACGTGCGTGGCCCAATTCAAGCAGGAGATCGCACAGTTGACGCAGCATTTGCTTCTTGAGCGTCGACGGTAACACCTCGGCCAGTGGCTTGCAGACGAAGTTTGTCACCTCAGCGGCCAGGAACAGCAGCTTCATCTGCGCTAACGTACTGCTGCCCACACGAGCACGTTCCATCCACCCCATGAGTTTCGTCAAGAGCGCAAGGCTCAGCGACTCGGTCAGGACAGGCGCTCGGCGCAGTTGCTGTAAGAACAGAACCTGCAACGTCAGCAGCTTGCCCTGCTCCAGACACGCAGCCTCAAACTCGTCGCCGCTTAGCTCGGGCACCTGCAGCCGCAGCGCCAGAGCATCCCACATCCCGCGTCGCTCCTCAATGATCCACTTCTCTATGCTCTTCTCCGCTACCTGGCTCATCACATGAACCGAAGCCAACGCGCGACCACAGGCAGCCAAGCAGGCCAACTCGCCGCCTCTGAACGCTAGAAAGCTCCACAGCACTTTTCCCAGCGGCTTGCCAATCGACTCGGCAGGGGACTGAGTCGCTGACACAACCATCTCCTCTTCCTTGTCCGAATTGCGGTCCGAGGAGGCTTGAGGCCCTCGGTAGCTTCGCTGTTGAAGGGCCTTCTGGCTGGACGCGAAGTCGCGGACAAGACCGTCGATCTCCACGAACACCACGTTGCCGCACTTGTTCCAGTTCAACGCACCCGTTCCCGACGAGGACGACGAAGCGGCTCCGCTGCCTGCCTTCGGACTGCTCTGCATCTGCTTGAAAAACACTTCCACGAGCGACAAGTTGCAGAGTCGCAGCACGCCTTCTATCGTGGCTGTCAAGTCTTCTTCCGAGATCCCATCCCTGGCCTCATCAACGCCCTTTGAACCTTCTTCCCTGCCAGCTTCTGGTTTGTAGAAGTGCACAATCTCATCCAGCTTTTCATACAGCGCCGTGCAGCTCGACCCGTACAACACCATCAGCCACGCCGCGTGCTCCGAGTTGTAGCGGTTCCCATCCAGACAACCGCGGTCGTTCACTTCAAATACGCCAAAGAGCAGCTTCAGGAAGAGGTTCACGCGCTGGAGACTCTCTTTTCGAGGGAGTTTCTCGTGTTGGAGGGTAGTGATCTGGCCAAAGAGCCGAAGAACCAACTGCAACCGCGTAAACGCGTCTTGCATCATCGCCGCGCTTGGTGTCGTCGGGAACGGCCCAGTTGAAACCAGACTTCCGCCACTTCTCGAGCTTGCCCGACTTCCTAGCGGTTCCTTGAGCGCCTCTAAAGTAAACTGCCGGAGTACTTCCAGATCACTCACGGTCATCTTCCACTTGGCCCAGAAGGCGGACTGCTGCTTGATGAAGTTGACGAAATACGGAGGAAGCACGTTGGTCGAAGCTGCGTGGCCAGACTGCAGCTGAAAGTGGGGTAGATCCAGCACCAATGCCAAGCAAAGCTTGGCGAATTCCACGAGAAACGAAGAGCATACGACCTCACTCTGTGCCGCCAGCCACGCGTCTGTTGACTTCCACATCGTCCGGCACAACACATCGCGCACTAACCACGATACAAACGGATACGGCGACAACGTAGAGTGCGTCGGAGGGACCAGTTGAGCACTCGTCCCGGTCGCAAGCCCAGTCAGTTGCTGCTTCTCCGCCTGAACGAGCTCGCGCATCTGCTGGACGATTTCGAGCGTCAGACACCAGTGCTCCCAGGCCAACCGCGTCACAAACTGATGGAAGTGTTTGCAAATGTGCGTGGGGGCGTGAGGAACAAGCGCCGCCAGGTAGAAAGACCAGATCTGCGAGAGCTTGGCTGTCTGCGTCAGCGCCAGGTCGTCGCTTCTGCTTGTCGCCACAGGCCCTGCCGACGGCTGGTTCTTCAGGTATTCCGAGCAAGTCGCCACAAAGCAAGAGCAGATCGTGGTGCCCGTGGAAAGCGTATCTTGCTCCGACCATGGCGCATTGATGGCTGAGCCGTCGGTGTTTGTAGCTGGTTGATACAGAGTCGAAAGCAGCGGCTCGAAGAACGCTGTAATCAGTTGCCACTGCTCCTGCTCCGGGGCTACGCGACAGCAAAGCGTAAACAAGTCCAGGTAACCTTTGAGAACGCCAAGCCGCTGCCAGTATACGATCGGGTACTTCGCCAATGAAGCAGCTGATGGTGCGTTTGAAGCCTCTCTCCCCCGTAACACCTCGCTGCCAACGCCACTGGAGCTACTGCTGGACGATAACCCTCCTTGCCATCGAAGTGACGTCATGTGCTGGCTGAGGAAAGTAACAAGCCCTTCAATTTGCAGACGTGGCAGCTCCTTCCACGAGGCTAAAGGAATTCCAACAAGAGCTTCCCATACAACCGAGTCCACAGGACGCGGCAACGCCCCCAACGCGGAAGAGCTTTCATCTTCACCCCCGCCAACAGACGAAGTTGATTCTCCTCCAGTTGAAGTTTGAAACCGGTAGTCATCATGAACTCCGACCAGTGCGTGAACCATCTTCTCCACATGATCCTCCAAGTTAGCGGAGCAGATGAGCTGCAGCACCTTCGCGTACACACGCAGCACTTCGTCCAAGTGTTCTGAAGCGCTTTTGTCCTTAGCCTTTCGCCCACTGCCCACCAAAGTGCGGTCCGCAGGGAACTGATGGCTAATATCCCCCAGAATCATACAGAGAACCGTGTCGCGGTCGAATTTGGTTGGAGTGTGCGGGCTCTTGGTTTGTAGCCACACTCGGAAGTCAAAGCGGCGTAGCAACGTCAGCTTCTCTTCGCTTGTAAGTCGCGCTGAGCTGCTCGAACTCATCAGCTTCGCAAACATTTCCACGAAGCGCGAGGGAGCGGCCGCCGGGAAGAAGCACTCGCTGAGCAAGTTGATGCGCGACGGGTCCTCCAGCATAAGTTGCAGTAACGTACACGTCTCCCGCTCGTCCACGCACACAAAACCCAAGCCCAACTGCTTGATAGAGCGCCATAACGCTTCCCGCAGTGGCGGCACCATGCGCGAGAGCTTCGTGTCCAGCTCAGTTAGAAGACGGAACCACTCGAGCCCTTTATTGTGCAGACATTCCGTCTGCTTCTCGACTCTATCCATTGGCGTCAGCGTCTCACCTTCTGGCCCCATGCTAGTAACCGCAACGCTCCCCTCTTCCGTGCCTGCAATCACTGGCTCGTCTTCATTCGTATCTTCTAGTGGAGCCTCGTTCTCCAGAGTTTGTTTCAATCGCTGAAGCTTCTGGTGCTCCAGATCTAGCGTCCGCACCACTTGGTCAATGAGCAGAATCTGAAGCGACAGCATGAAGCCATCTCCATCGAGCTGTAGGAACTGTTCAGCCGCAAAAGGCATCACCGATGAAGTCGCTGAGGCTTCCTCGTGCTCGCTGAGCGATGAGATGACGTTTGTTACCACCATCGACTGCATATCACAGCGATCCCCTTGCGCACGGATCGATTGAATGGTATCATCCATTCTCGAGTCCATCATCCACTCCAAAAACTCGAAGCGAAATGCTGCTGGGCTGTTGCAATTCGTACCTTCAGCGCACGGAAGGCTCTGCGTCACAGTTCTCGCCTTACTAATGTAAAGTTGCGAGACGCTGTCCACCATTTCAGAGTCGAGTGCCACCAGAACCGACAGATTCTCGGAGAATTTCATGGTCACAGCCTTCAAGCCAGCCTTGTTCATAGGGATGGATGGTGTGATGACACATCTCTCCGGCGAAATGATAAGAGACACCGTCGGCAACTGGGTTAAGCTTCCAGGTCCACACAAATCTGCTACCAATGGCAGGGGCTGAACGTTGAGGCTAGGAGCCCCAATAAGTCCCCCGAAGCTGCTGTGCCGTCTCGCCAACTCTGAAGCTTCTTCAACGAAAGCAAAGTCGTCTTCTTCCCCTGTGGCAAGCGGAGCTGACAGCGAAGGAACAACAGCCCCATTCTTAGCGTCGCTTTCACTACTACTAGCCACCTGTGGCGTTGTCCTTCGGACGGTGAATTCGAAGCCACACCAGTTCGTCCACAGCGGCAAGTGTGACCAGTTCATCTGATCAGGATTGGAATTCAGTAAGGCATCACTGAGTCGCAGCACGTCTTTGAGTCGTTCCACCTCGTAATGGCGTGGCAAGCCCGACATTTCCTCCTCTTTGAGCCATTGGTTTGGATCCTTCTCTTCCATCCACGCATCCATCGCCGTGTAGAGCTGAGAGAGCGCCACGAAATGGGCGTATCTCCGCTCCTTCAACTCTGCCGCTGAGCCTACACCGCTTGAAGCCCGATCGCCGCCCGGACCGGCCGTTGCGGTCAGCACCACCTGCGCTTGGTTGGAGCAGTAGTTCACTAGCTTTCGCAACTTGGTCTGCAAATGCTTCCTCAAGTGAACCCGCTTAGCGCTTCGGCCTCCTGACCGATCCAAGAAATGATGGCCGAAAACGTGCGATCCGCCAGCAGTCGCGAAGTATAAGGCGAAAAACACCTGCCAGTAAATGATCTGCGTGGGCTCCGACTCCGGTAGATCCAGACAGTAGTTGCACCAGCGGTAGATTTTGTACTGAGACAAGGAATCGAGACTGGTATGACCAAACGACAACGGGTTCTCAACGCGCGACGTCGGGTTGGGAGCTTCATAGATCACGTCTTCCGCCATATCATCCAGGCTTTTCCCGCATCGCACGGCATTAAGGGTTGCAGTGAGTCTGCCCTCGGTCTTCTTCATTTTCTCCAGCTTCTTCATGGTCTTCGGCTCGTACTTTATCATCAGCTGCCCCATCGTTAGGAACAACGGCACTTCCTTCCGAGTCTCAATCAGCAAACTCCATAAGGCCAGATACGGACACCCGCTTACGTACTGGGCCACATCGAAAGAGCCACCAAAGATTGACGCGAAGCTCGCCGAGGCAGCCACCGCTGGAAGGAAGCTCAGGACGACGACCGGCTCATTCTCGAAGAACTGCTGCTCTGGTTGTCCTGCATCGTCCTCTCGCCGAGCGATACGCTGGCAAAAAGTGTCATATGCAGCCTCAATCAGCCCCACCAGTTCGTACAGAATGTCGTAGGAAACGCCATTGTCCACGTGTCTAGCCGTCGCATTATTCTTCGAAGACAATTCATAGGAGCTCTCCATACTGCAATGCAGCACCACGTCCAACACGTGTCGGAACGCCGCATTTTCATACCAGAACGGAACTTGCAGCAACGCCTTCATCCAGAACCGCATCGAGTCGGCCAACGACATATCGTCAACGGAATACTCGAACAAACGTCGGATCAAGGCGCACAATGACTTTGTCGAAGAGGAATACTCGCTCCCCGCTATCATCGCAAGCGAAGCAGCGGCAGTCAACGAGGAGTTTCGGATCGACAGCGCAGCACTCGTCGATGAAGCTGCCGACGGTGACAACGCTCCCGCACTATTCTCACCTCCCAATGCCGAAGAAATCCACGACATAGCACCATGGAATAAAGCCGAAGTTGTCACGGATACTGGACTTGACTGGGGGAAGCACTCGTTAATAAGGGCCGGTAGCACGACGGGGTGCAAGTAGCGACTGCATTCACGCACAAACCGAAGTTTCGCCAGTATACGCTCTTTCGCTGTGCTTTCCCAACGACCGATGTACCCTTTGTTGAGAACTTCTTGCATTCGATGAAGCTCGTCGGTATTGATGTACGAAAACTCGTGCAATGACTTCAGGAGGCTCAGCAGCTCATCCGTTGATAGCGCTTGCATTGCCGCCATGCACACCTCCAGCTCGTTGTCAATCTCCAGCAACACGCCACCATTTTGGGAATGAACTTCCACTTCATCGTCGACTTCCTCAGAAGATAGGACAACCTCTCCATCGTCTTCACTATTGGAAGTCGCCGTCTTGGACTCATTTTCGCTTTCTGGATGAGGAGCTGACGCTGGCTCAGATTTCGCCGAGAAATCCTTGGTTTTATCCAGTCGTGACAGGATCGGAAACAGATTCTCGAGCACCTTGATGGCGGCAGGGAAGAGCTCGCTTTTTAGCAGCACGAGCAAGGGTTCCCACCGATCCAGGCGGTCACTGAACACGAACGTGGTCATCTGGCAGATCACGTATGCCACGATCGGTTCCGTGCGAGGGGCTGCTGTTGCTGACACTGTCGACTCGATATCTGCGCCGGCTCCTCCTTTCGGATTCTGAGGCGTCAGAAGCATTCGACCTTCTTGCTGGATAGGGGCACCGGTGCTTCCACCAGCCTGCGTTTGAGTTGAGCTATCAGAGTCATTACCGCTGGCTCCGTAGCGAGAGACTTGTTCCTCCAGGGAGGTATAAAACGGGAAAACCTTGCGAGAAGGCAGAATCCGGATAACTGAGGCGCCAGCAAACCACCGACGCAACGTCAATGCTTCTCGTGATCGATCATGGCGAAGATCGATGAGTGGCAGAAGGGGCTCCTGCGTTTTCGGAGAGTAAAACCTCAGCTTCAGCATGAGCTTCCAGCACCACTTCTCGAAATCCACAGTTTCGCCCAGCCATAACGCACGACGAATTGATTTGGCTATCGAGGTGACCTCGAGTTTCTGAGGAGAACCTCCGCCAGACAGAACGATAGCTGACTCGGGGTCGCTTGCGCGTTCTTGCCGAGTCTTGTACAAGACCAACGCTTCTGCAACCATAAGAGCCACCTGACGGTGCAGCATAGCGTTCGTAAACAATCGCTGCTGCTTGACATCGTACTCCCAATTGATGTGGTCCAGAAGAAAGCGAGCAAGTGCACTGCGGGGCGCTGTCGTATCTTCAAGCAGAAGCCACTCCTGTAGATTCAACAGGTCTTGAGGCGTGGGCATCCAGCGATTAATCGGGAAAGTTTCGAACACGTGAATCCACGTCGCAGCACACTCATGATACTTGAACAGCAGCGCTATCAGGAGCGAAAGTACCCACGGATGGGCCAAGCAAATCGTGCTCAGAGGTCCTGCCGCTCGCTCGCCATTTTCGCCGAGAGCATGCTTGCACGATTCAACTGTGTACCCTGCCATGAACAGCTCGTGTACTGCGACGGATACCAAATCATTGCGCTCGCCCAGCCGGGTGTCATCAGAGGCCTGGCACGACGCCGCGAGACTCGCTACTGCATTAAGCAGGTACATTGCGCTGTCCGTATCAGATTCAACGAGATCGTACAGGTGCTGCCGTGCCAGTGCTCCAGTGTCCACGCCTTGCGACGTTGGCTTGCCGATAAACTGCATCCATCCGGAAGCTGTCTTTGCCTCCACCGGCAAGCTATGGAGATTAAACAGCAGCAAGGCCAATACATCCCACTTTGCCAGGTCTGACAGCGAACCGAAAGGAAACAAGTTCAAGCTTTTCCACGCCACGCGGTTGCAGTCCGTCGCCATCAGACCGTGCAAACTTGTGAGGAACAACTGATCGAACAGCGTCGGGTAGAACATAGCGTCTTTCATTCCAGCGTCACTGGGTCTTCCTGAACCAGGCAACTCCGCTGCGTCGGCCAGCAGTTGCCCAAGAAGCTGCGCAATTCGCGTCGGCAGTTTCTCGAACTCCTGGAAAGCTCGCAAGCTGTGCGTGAGCTCGAGCACCAGCGTTAACGCTCGGCTGAAACATTTCTTCACATCCGAAGTGCAACGGAACAATTGCTCGAAGGCGAACGCGTTGGGAAATTGGTTCAGTACAGCGACGAAGTCGTCGTCGGAAAGGAAATAGCGGTCCAGCATTTCCGGGTTCTCCAGCAGCACCCATTCCGGAGACACCAGACCTTTACTATCAGGCACACCGACGTCTACACTCTTTGCAGTCTTTGTACCATTGGGCGGTCCACTGGAAACAATTATCGACATCCGCCGCAGTTTCTCCGGGTGGAAAACCAAGTGCAACATCGCAATGTAATGGTCCACAAGATCCTCGCTCCACTCATTCCGAAGCGAGCCGTCCGTCCGAACCATTGCACGCGGGAACTGCAGGAACCGCAAGAACCACGAGCGCTCGTCTGTTGAGATCCGAGGCAGATACATCACGTGCATCAGCAAGTAAGGCATGTTCTGCAGAGCCTTCGTGCGCATCAGCTTCTGTAGGCACGTGGAAATCCACTTCTGCAACGACTGGCGGAATCGTAATACGCTCGTGAACCACTCGTTGGACTTCGTTGACACTGACGATGGCGGCAGGTAAAGCACCACGTCGCAGCTTTCGCACAACTTGCACCACTGATTGGATTTCATCGGTGCGTTCAAACTGCCGCACGCGTAGCATTTAATCTTCCGCCCCATACCTGCCCCTCCAGCCGCGCTGTGGTGCATATTTGCGTGAGTGCTATGCCAGATCAGCTCGCCACGGAAGAATGACTGCGGCACTCGTCCAAACACGCCTTCTTCTCCCAGTGTTACCTTCTTTTCAAAGAAGATTAGGACATCCAAGCAGTACTTCAAGTGGTCCACGGATGAAGCAAGGGGTGAGCCCTGGGGTATTCCTTCGTAAAAGTTGGCGCCCTCAGGAACGAGATCCAAGTCGTCGATGCCACTGCTACCACCACAGGAAGAGCTCATCTTGTTCAAGAACGCGACCAGAGTCGGCTCTTGCAGCACGCTGTTTAAGTACTGCTCCACGTGAAAGTAGGAAATCGCTCGGTCGAAAGTGTGCATCGACGCCTCCACCGTTCGAAGTTGCCGCAGCTTATCGAGGTGTGTCTTGAGTTTCTCCAGCTGTAGCGTCTCCAGCTTTGCCGTTTGGAACTCCATTTGCTGCTCAATCTCCACGTTATCGCCACACCGTTTCGTTGACGACACTCGCTTCTTTTCCAGCGTCCATACTGTTGACCACATACGAATAAAAGTTACTAAAGCCGTCACCTGAATGATCAGCAAATGCTTCCGCCCTACCTTTCTTGACAAGCAAATCGATCTTCTTCTTGTACTCGTCCATCGTTGACGCAGCGTTGTGCAGAATGTACTCTGAGAACAAGTAGCGCTCTATGCGCGCGTACAGTTCGCCCTTGTTGGTCTCAATGTGACGCATCTTCATTTCCTGGCGCTTTTGAGACGCCTCGGCTCGCATCAAGTTCATTTCGTAGTTGACGAACGGCTCGAGCTTGACTCGAATATGCTTTTTCTTGAGCAGCTGCTCGTAACTTTGTTGCGCTTCACCTGCTACTCCTTCTTTTGACTGAATCTCTGCTGTCTTCGCTTCTTCACGCGGCATCGACGGGTACACACTGTGCAGCCCCGCCTTCTTCTCCGCCTCATGAGACTTGGCGAACGAATTCCGCACCGCCACGCTGGCCCCTTCCACCGACATCACTGCCGCTTCTTTCACAGGCATCCTCACCACAGGACTAATCTTCTCCGGGTTCCGCGGAGATACCCGATGCATTTTCTTCGACGCCGTGGGCGAAAGCGACGGCGCCGACGGCGTCGTACTCGAATGGTCTGTAACTACCACGTCGTCGTCAAACTCCGGCGGCGCCGACGGAGCCGCCGTCTCAATCCCCGCCGGCACCGAAATCTCGTGAAAAGCATGTGGCATCGATGGCCGCACTGGAGGCGGCGGAGGTGGAGCACTTGGCTTGGGCCGCAACGGCAACTGCTCTGGAGAAGCTCCCACCGTCTCTTCTTCGTCAAAAACTGGAGCTGACGGGGCTAAATCCCCCTCCATTACCGGGATGACCGGAAGTATTGGAGGACTCGCTGCCTCCTGTTCTGTAGTAGCTATAACCTGCTCATCGTCCTTGCTCTCCTTGTGTTCCTGCTCTGAGACCTTCTTCTGTCCCTGATCTCCGTCATTATTGTGGTTATTAGGCGGCTGGGAGCCCGATCCTTCGGCCACCAGAAGCTGCTGCTCTCTAGCAGCCTCTTCTCCTTGTAAAAGAGCCATCAGATCCTCCTCGTTGCGGCGGATCTCACTGTCTGAAGCGGGGGGCTCCTGCACGGCGTCCAGATCGGCGATAGCGGCGTGAAGCTGCTCGTCATCACTGGCTTCTCTGTCCGGTCGTTGTTCTTGCTTCTTGGTGGCTCGTTGGCGCGCTGGGCGCTTACGTACAGCCTCCATGGGCTAATTCGATGAGTATAGAAGCTAAAACCGAGGTTTTACTGGCTTCAACGTCCAAAGTTGCCTTGATGGAGCTCCTGACGCCGCGGAGAACGCGCGGAGGACGCGGGAAACACGGCTACGAGCGCGGTAGAGAGAAAGAGAAGATGGCAGGGCTGGAGCGGGCGGCAGGGCAGCGCAGGCAACGACGTGGAAGGCGGTGTAGCGCGGCTTCAGTCGAGATTCTTTGCTTTCTCCCTTCGGGTACAAGAAGGGAAACTGCCAGTAGGACTGCAACTTTTGGAAGGAATCTGTATTGGAATGATAACAGCAGAGAACGGTTGTTGGGAGATTAATATAGGTGTAATCTTTGCAGGGCGCTTTGGAGTTTTGACGAATGGGGTAACGGCGCAGCCACATGTCGCAGACAGGTTGAAGTGAGTTTGCCACGCCGGTATGAGCTTTTGTCAGTTGGCTGTAGCTGGGTTTGTTCTGTGAAAAGGACTCGAAATCGCTTAAACATTGCTGCTCAGATGCCAGGCAACAAACTTTTGCTACCCACCACTTTATGCGCTGCTTCGACTTGCTCGTGGATTGGAAACTTTCGTCGATGGCAAATGTCGCTACTACCCTCGACGAGAACTTTGTGCGCGTATCCCACGCCTCTATTATTTCCTGGACACCGGCAGCGTCTTGTAGGGAATCTTGCCACATGATGGATCTGCATTGAACTTTGAATAAGTATGGGCAAACGGAGATTTTCCGTATAAATATAAGTTAACGACTTTCCTCAGAACCAGCAGGATGACAACTATTGCTAAACGTTTGCTCTTGTTGGAATGTGGCCATTCGCCCTCGTCGCGTCTACGGTGGCCGAATCCACAGATGCGGACAAGCCACTAGGATTTAAACACACTACGCCAAGATTCTCCTCAACTCACGCAAGGCTTGCCTTCAATAAATCATCTTTGCCGCCTGGATTTCAAAATGACAAACGGGGTAGTTATCGAAGCGGGTATATAGAGCCATTCTCCGTTGCATACTTTCACTCAGTGAAGCCACTGTGCTGGTCAAATGTCGCGACAAGTACTTGGTGCGCTTATTCTGACACGTTGAACATGTTCTGATCTCCCGAGTATTCACGCCTATGGAACGCGGAAAACCTTATGCACAAGAATTGTGGTTCTTGGTCATGAATGCATCGATCTCCTCGTCCTTGGAGCAAGCCACCAAGATAGCGTTGGTGCGAGAAACGCAGCCTCATTTTTTATTAACTCCCTTACAAGCAAGATCAGGATGGATGACATCACAGCAGAGCCTCTGGACCAAGTCCGCGAAGAGCTCTACAAGCGCGAGGAAGCCGATGGCAGAGGCGACGACATGGAGGCCTGCAACGAAGTCGTGCTGTTCGAGGAGATTTCTCGCGACGACTTTTTCGCTTGGCTTGAGAAGCACGAAGACGACGAAGTCCGCTTCTGGGACTACGAGCCGCTTACGGAGGAAACCGGTCGAGTGGTTTTGTATTATTTCCCGACTGCAGCTCAAACACTCGCTGTCGGTGGGATTATTACTGAGATTCGAAAGGAAATCGTTCGTATCGGAGGCGACGAAGACCTGTCCGAAACGATGTTGACGCTGCTATCTCCCACGCTTCGGTTTGGGACTTACCTGATGGCGGCTGACGGCGCTTTAGAGCCTCGAAGAGCATTTCTGCATGGCCTCCCCACTCTCGTTGTGCATGCCGCGTACACGGAATCGTGGTGTCACCTTGAGAAAAAACTGCGGGGCTACATGTTGCCTGCTACCGCTGTCCAAGTCGCCATTGGGATCAAGATCTTTCACGACGAGCGTCGTTTGATGATCTTTCAGCGCGTCGATGACAACACTTTCTACGAAGATGTCGTGGATCTGACAGGAAGTGAGCTAGGCTCGATCAGCATTCCGGTTCAAACGCTGTATCATGGCGTCGCCATCCCCACGGCCTTGGTTGGACACAAAGAAGATACGGTTAAAGTAGACTTAGCGTGGCTCCGCGGGATCATTGACGACCTGGAAAGGGAGTTTGAGTAACACTCGACGCGTGCTGCTTTGCATTGTATATCGATGTTTTTTTTCTTTCTGGGTCTGGTAAAAACTATACTACTCAAGAAAAACGTGTAAAGGTCAAAGGTTTGTAGGATCCGAGTGAAGTCTAAGGCTGCGCTCAAGTTGCCTGCTTTTCTAGTTGAATGGAAGAAGCAATCATATCAATCTCATCTTAAAACAAAGCTCAGTTCAGCTTCTCTTAGCGGCAAATTCAGGCAACAGGTGTGGCCTCAGAGAGGTTAACCTTCTCGGCGCTGGCACTGTACCAAGTGCAGGACATCGGGTACGACAGCGTACCGACGTCTGGATCCATGTACCAGCGCAGAAGCAGTTGATTGAACGTCCGGATGACCTTGCGTGGTATGAATCTAGCCATGAGCAGCAGCACCACGGAGCTCGCTTGGTAGATATGTTCTCCGTAGAAAAGGTATCCACAGAGAAGCACAGCCTCCACTGTCGAGCACCTTTTGTCCATGTACATTGTGTACGCAAAGTCGTCGCAGTCCTTGAAAAGCCTAGTGAACGGTACTCCCAGACAGTTCTCTTCGAACGACGTGAGTCGTAGCTTCGTTGGCTCAGCCCCAGTTAGTCCAGCGTTGCTGACGCGGTAGTGATACAGCTGCTTACTCGGCCGGAACTTCTTGTACATCTTTACTATCATCGTGATGATAGCAGCAACAAGGCCGAGTGCGAGGGAAGCCGCAGCCACTACGAACACCAAGTTGTACGTGAAGACGTAGCACGAATCTTGGAGGCCACAGTACTTGGCACCAAGTGTAGATGTTCGACGGAGAAGCTGGCCGTTTTTATCACCGATGAATGCCAGCGATGTGATCCGGTAGGAAGAGATCACGGCTCCTACACAAACGGTAGCTGCAAGGAGAATGACTTCCCACGGAAGGCGGAAATCTCGATCAAGGACTTGCTCACCGCTACGAGCTTTGAGAAGATTGACAGTCGAATACGCGAAGGCGAAGAAGCAAAGCGACAGGTTGAGCACCGAAGCAATCGACAACGTGCCAGTCGATAGCCCCAGGTAGTACATGTTGGAGTTGAACGCGAGGTGGTACGTGACTTGGGCGAGGTAGAACGGCTGCATGCGTCCATTTTGACACCGGTAAGCCCAAATCTGAGCAAGCAGCACGGAGCGCTTGTGCGACATCACTTGGTACAGACTAATAACCCCCATGAGAAGAATTTGGGAGACCACAACACACGGCAGGACGCTGAGCTCCACTGTATCGGCATAGCGACTGCGAAACACGCTGATAATCTGATCGAGCCTGGTCGGGTCCGTCGTGCTCAAGTCGTTTGTGTATTCCCACTGAGAATTGTATTGATTGCGCACGCAAACGTCTCCGGTAGAGCAGACGGGAAGATCGTCAGGGGCTTGCAGCGTCAAACCGTATGAGCGCCAGTGATCCAACATTGTGCACGTGTCTTCGACGTAGACTCCAGTAGTATTCACGACGCGCACTCGGCACCCGGCGTAGTACGAGCGAAATAGCGGCTGTGTGACTGTAGTCATCCCGTAAATGGTCGGTTTGGTCTCGATGTACCGTGAAATGGTAGGGAGGCTGCTGCCAGTGAACTCGTAAGGAAAGAGCTTCAAAATGTCGGGAACGACGGCCAGCAGATCCTCTCCGTCCGTAGCAAGAGCGAGCTTTTCACCGATGACGCCTTCATTTTGGATGTCAGGCCGACAATCCGTGTAGTGCGGGAACGTGTTGATGTCAGCGACTGGTACTGAGGCATAGTCGGAGCTTCCTTTGACAGTCTGGAACTTGTGCAGACGCAAGAGAATGCCAATATCCCACCTCGAGACGCACTCGTCCTTCTTTTCGACAGCCACTTCGAGCTCACGTCGCATCTGTGGAGGAAGCGACAATTTCAGCGTGTTGATAACGTTCAGAACCCCGTCGGGGCCACTTGCAAGCACGACGTTGGGTGTTCCCCAGTCGTTTGTCCCCGTGGAGCACACGGCTCCATTCGCGTCGAGTTCATCGGCAAGTGCGATCGCCTCCGGGGTTAATCGACTGAAATCGCCATTCGCTACTGCTTCGGTCGCTATGGCTTGGAGATCTTCGTACGCTGGTTTGCTCAAAATGGCGTCAGTTCCGAACGCACTCAGTTGGATGAACACTTTTCGACATGAGCAGATGCACCCGGTGCAGCCGCCATGCATGACTGGGTCAAGTTGGCTGTAGGCGAAATAGCTGTCCTCGGCCTGAATGAAGAACGTGGCCTCCGTGAAGTAGCCCGTGATCCCACAGACAATAAGCAGCAACAGTGGAGCAACCAAGCATCGTCCACTCACAGCGAGTACTGCTTGTAACACTGACGGGTGAAGTAGTGACCTCCAATTGCGACGCTGCTCCTTCTCGATATGGTACTGGGCGGCCCATGTTCCGGTCCGTTTTCCCTTGTTTTCTGGTGGGCCGCTCATGGTGATGAGGGCGAGCCAACCGAAATGAAAGTGAGATTGCAGCAAGAGGAGCGTTGCTGGGAAGGTGAAGCTAAATGTTGGGATGGTACATTGAGCTCACAAGGTGAACGAGCCGTCTTATCTGAGCTTGTTCCTGTGTGTCCAAGACACGCAAGACCATGGTAGTGGCAGATTTCTGTGCATGCCAAAGGAATTCGGTGCGACGCAACTTTTTAAAACTGTCATTGTCGTTAGGATGGCCAAATATTTTTGATGTACAACCGTTCCTGCGTTCTGTTCGAGAGATTACAAGCAGGGCTCCCGTGTTGGCCCCCCCCACGTGTTCCATTTTTATCTTCGTCTTGCAAGGAGAATGTGGCAATAAATAGTATTGTTGATGTCCAACATGAAATCGTTGTCTGTAATAATGTGCCGCCTTTTTCGCAGCACTGCAAGAGTTGGGGGGCTTACTACTTGCTAGGTGTCTGTGTTGTTTCTCTATGCAGCCATATCAATGCAAGCAAGACCACTCGAATGCTCAACCCGGACAAATATTATGAAAAATCGCATGAACGGAGATGAAGTCTTGAATTTGTTACTATTGGCCTTGTCAGCATCAATGCTGGAGACTAATGTTAGTCTCGAACAATTGGGATCGAGTGGCAGTTTTTTTTTTTGCGACGCTCACACTCCAAGAGCAAAAAGAAATCGAAAGCCAAAAACGGCAGTGAAAACGCAGCGAAGTGACCAGATTTAGCAGGAAAGCAAGTCAGGCATTGAGCATGGGCGCGACCATCAGCAGTGACACCCTCGAGGCGAGTTTGACTGGCAATGCAGCGCAAGTGTTGACGAGAGAGCGTACGCTGAATCGTCCTATTTTCTATCCGTTCGAGCTGACCTCAATGGAGACTCGTTCCCTCTGACACAGTCAATGAAGAGACGGTGCAGCAGCTCAAGCTCACCACCCAACGGAAGTTTCACTTGAACAGATGTGATCTTGCTGCACTGTTTCTCAATATTGACAAGGACGCAGTCGACCAGACATTTGCTGTGTTCGACTCCAAAGTCGATGACCGCGTGGACTCGTGCGAGATCCTCGGGATCCTCATCTTAGTAGCACCACAACTTTCACGGAAGGCAAAACTCCATGGTGGGTTGTGGCCATCATTTATGCCCCTACAGCATTGGCACGCTTAAGTATTTTATGCGTTCTCTTTCTCTGGGCGCAGGTATCTTCGAGATATTTAACGTGTCCACGCATCGCGTGGGGCAGCTGGTGGCGGATGAAGCAACGCTGCTCTTTCGTACGATGGCAGTGGGCATCGCCAAGTTGCATCGCGCTATTACAGCCTCCACCAGCTCCGTTGCGTACACTCTCACACTCCCGACGCTTGCATACTTCGAGGATCTAACGAAGGCACTGTACGGCGAGAAGGAGACGCTCACGTTCGAGGCATTCGCAAGTTTGTGCCACTCCACTCCTGAAATTGACGCAGTCCTTTCTCCGTTTGATTCACGCTCTGAGCCAGCATCAAACTAACGTTGACAGCACAAATGAGCAGCGACCGAGATGCCTGGTAGGAGACTTGGAAGTTGTAAGGTGCCAGCAAACTCAAAACACACTACCTTAGAAACCTGAAACCATATTTAGAAACCCAGAAATCCTATTTCTAACTCGCCCATCCCCCCATTTCCCAAAAGTTCAAGTCCCCTCTTGACCTCCTTGACGTCATTCCTCAATCTGCTCACCAAAAAGAAGAACAAAGAAGAGAATGGCGCCCAAGATCCTGGCGCTGCTGGCGACGCTGCTGCTGTGCTGCATGGCCTCGTCTGTCGCGCAAGAAGCCGCCGCCCCCGCCCCCACCAAGGCCCACGCCAGTCACATCCTCGTGGACACCGAAGCCGAGGCCGACGCCCTCAACGCGCAGCTCAGCGAGGCCTCCAACCTCTTCCTCACGTTCGCCCAGCTGGCCAAGGAGCACAGCAAGTGCCCGTCTAGCAAGAAGGGAGGCGATCTCGGCACTTTCGGCCGCGGCCAGATGGTGCCTGAATTTGACCGCGTGGCGTTCGAAGAAGAAGTTGGTGTGGTCCACAAAGTGCAGACGCAATTCGGCTGGCATCTGGTGCTCATCTCGCGTCGTCTGGATGGAACGGAGGAGCCGGATAAGTTCAAGGGGCTGAAGGAGACCTTGCTTAAAGTGATGCCCTTTTTGGGACCCATTATCCTTATCGCCATTATGGCGATGGGCGCTCGCGGAGGTAAGAGCGGACCGAGAGCTCATGCTTTCCACATTCTGGTCAAGTCGGAGGAGGAAGCGGACAAGCTGTTCAAGGAGATCGACGCCGCTGAAGACAAGAAGAAGAAACTCTCGGAGCTGGCGTTGACGCATAGTACGTGTCCGTCGGGCAAGAAGGGAGGAGACCTGGGCATGTTTGGCCGCGGCGAGATGGTGCCGCAGTTCGACAAGATCGTGTTTGAGGGAGAAGTGGGCGAGCTGGCCAAGGTGCAGACCCAGTTCGGTTGGCACGTGCTGCTCTGTGTCGAGCGTCTGGGAGACAAGAAGAAGTCCAAGTAATCGTGGATCATCGTGGAAAGCTGGGCGGGTTCCGGATCTGTTCGACAGACACAACCACGTGTTGATAAATGGATTCACCTTTGCGTCCTAACTGGTGGTGGTGATAGGTTTTGCTGCAGGCGTTAGAGGTGGTGGTGTTGGCGTGTTGCTAACTCTGTGCATGAACTGAATCAAGAGATGATGGCGGCTTCAAGCTCAGGAACTGGTTGGCGAAAGCAGTCTTCACCTCTGACCCAGACTTGCTTTTACTGGGTGACGCCCACCGGCAATCGAGGTGAACAATCTCATACGAAATATCAACAGTCTTGAAGCACACGAAGCAAGCGCACAGCCAGCCGCAGCACGTGCGTTGGCACTATTGCCATTGCAAGGTACCCGATAGATGGGCTGGAGGAATCCGATGCAATGGTGTCGATAAAATCGCTAGTGACGAGCGTGCCATTGCAACTGAGAAACAAAAGCCATGTTCTCAGGCATATACATTTGTGACTTCATACCGAGCCCCTTAGTCCTCTGACAGGCACCAAGAGGCCAAGACACAGCTACCAGTTATGTGGCTTCAGAACTGCCGCCGAAGCGATGCCGCAGCAAACGTGCGAGCGCATCTTCCACCATGCACCCCGGCGTATCGAGCGCCGATAGCAGAAATTTCTGTATGTCTTTCTTATCGTCTGGCAGCGTGAATGGAAGCTCCTTCACCATTCCTCCCAGTTGTTACAAGTCGTGCTGGATCGTAATTTATGACCCCGAAACTGGTGTTGCCACTGGATTACCTTCTTGTTTGATTGGTACGGCTCATCCATGTCGATCAGCACCCAGTAACTGGAGCGCATCCTGGGAACAACCACAACGTTACGTCAACGGAGGTCGCCAGGGCAGTAGCCGCATCCGTGCCAATACTTCAAGGCTGTCAGCAGGTGTAGCAGCCATTCGCTGACTTCGTTGACAGTCGGAGACCGCAATGAACCCATTGGAGATCATTCCACGACCAAACGCCCATCCCGCTTCTTGGTGAGCTTCTCCACAGATTGCAGATGCGTAAACAGTGCTGCCCAGAGCGCTCAGGTCCTCAAGATTCTCGTATATGTCGACGAGTCTGTCATCATCATCTCTGCTGTCGCGTTTTTTTAATCGTCCGCTCAATCACAGTGTCTAGCATTACGATCTTGTGTTTATTGTTTTCCTCGGGTCCAAATGGGGTGAGACTTCCATACGATCGCTTTGTCAATCTGGCGGAGTACGAACGCCAAGTTGTAAAACACCTTCAGCGCGGCTGCTTTGTTCTGCAATGTGTTGAAATTAAGAATTGGTATTGAACGACACGTTCCGCCGCTTCTTTCGATCGCCACCAACTTCAGATCAGCTCCTGAAGTCGCGTAGCCCAAAATGTACGGCAGGTCTCCGTAAAAGCACCTAACTCCACCATCTTCTCGGTCAACTCTCCCATTGCCTCAGCTATATCGTTCTGAGAGCTCTTATCTTCTCCACGAAGCAGGACAAGGTTGTTGTAATGGATGATACAGGTATTGTCGGCGCGATTTCTGTGCTGTTGAACCATGAAGCCGTTACTAAAGCGCATGCGTGATTGCAAGCGACGAGTCGTAATAAGCTCGCCATGAGTTTTCTGACGCCCTTGCTTCCACCAAGAAACCACATCGCCCAAGAAAAGCGTTCATGAAAACACTGAGGGGGGGGGGGGGGGCACGAAAAAAGCGGGCCATTGGAGTCGAAGACATCAGCTGATACGGCCGGTTCGAGCAGCGTTAGCTTGAACGGCAGGGGCTTCTCGAGGAGCGCCTTCAGCTGGAGTACAGAAGGCAACTCTGCAAGTTGCAACTCTGACAATTTCCATAGCTCCAACAGAGACTTGGTTTGCTCAACTTTTTGGCGCTTCGCAGCACGATCTATCGGCAGTACCTCCAGCACGTGAACTTCCCGCCTTTTCGGCTCGAACTTGTCGCCAAAACACTTGGCGTCATTGAGGGTCAGAGTCCTTAAAATCTCGCGGGAGTTCACCACACTCGTCCAACAGCACAGCTGCAGCGTCAGTCATATTCAACCAATCTCCATCCCGACCCCTCTTGGTCAAGAAGAGCTTCAGATCCTTAGCCTCGCACGCGACTGTAACCGAGTTCTTCGCCTTGATCACCTTCTTCAGCTCCCCGACCGTCTTCTTCTTCATGTTGATTACCACGGGGAACGGGTGCCCATCACCAACGACGATGCTCATGAGTTTAACACCTTTACTCACTTCGTTCATGCCTCCTATCCTTTGGATAGGCTAGAAGGTTCTGAAGTGAGAGAATTCTCGAAATTTACCTAAAAGAGAAAAGATCACTTTCTTTTCGGGATGATTACACCAAAATGTTCCGCACACAATTGTACGTTCCACACACCACTGATCTCGATCCTTCTTTCACTTCACTACTGCACCCGCCACTCGAAGCTCTGCGTCTTGCTCCGGAGCATTTGCCTACTCGCCCGCCGTTCCTCGTCGCCGTCGCCGCCCCTCTGTCCCTCTAGGAGCGACGTTTATGGCCTCACCGTCTGCGTGTCCTCCGTCGCCCTCGCTCGCCCACAAGAAGCCCAAGCTGAGCCATCCTGCGTCGCAGCCTACCGTAACCGTCGCTTCATCTAGCAGGATCGATCCTAATATGAAGATATCTCCCCCGCGCAGCGTCCGCGGCAACCAGCGCCATTGGGACCTGCTACGAGTGCTGGGCCATCGTACAGCTTTCCCTGCTGAGACGTCAGCCGTGGCGCTGGGCGAGTTCGACCCGCAGGCCTCACAGGACACGCTGGCCTTCCTGCAGGACGAGTGCCGCGTCCTAATTATCGGCGCCGGAGGCTTAGGCTGCGAGTTGTTGAAAGACGTGGTGCTCTCGGGCTTTACCAAGGTGGACATTATCGACATGGACACTATCGATGTGTCCAACTTGAACCGCCAATTTTTATTTCGAGCCAAAGACGTCGGCAAGTCTAAGGCTGAGTGCGCTTCTGCCTTCGTGCGCGCTCGCATGGCTGGACCTGATAATATCGTGGAGATCACGCCCCATTTCAAGAAGGTGCAGGACATGGACGCCGACTTCTACCGCCAGTTCCACGTCATCCTCTCGGGTCTCGACAACATTGAAGCTCGTCGCTACCTGAACTCGCTCGTGGTGTCGCTGGCCGAAGTGGACGACGACGGAGAAGTGGACCCTTCGACCATCATCCCGCTGATCGATGGCGGCACGGAAGGGCTGCGCGGCCAGGCGCGTGTCATCATCCCTCGGATCACGAGCTGCTTCGAGTGCTCGCTCGAGACGTTCCCGCCCCAGAAGAGCTTCCCCATGTGCACGATCGCGGAAACGCCAAGGCAGCCAGCGCACTGCATCGCCTACGCGTTTATTGTGCTGTGGCCACGGGAGTTCCCGGAGAAGAAGCTAGACAAGGACTCGCCCGATCACATGCAGTGGGTCTACCAGGCGGCCAAGGACCGAGCCGAGCAATTCGGCATTGCAGGTGTCACGTACAGCCTCACGCTGGGTGTGGTGAAGAACATCATCCCGGCAGTGGCGTCGACGAACGCCGTGGTGTCGGCCATGTGCGTGAGCGAAGCGCTCAAGGCCATGAGCTACTGCAGCCGCTTGATGAACAACTATCACATGCACATGGGCGCGACGGGCTGCTACTCGCACACGTTCCAGTACGACCGGAAGACGGACTGCGTCGTGTGTTCGTCGCAGCAAAAGACGCTACAAGTGGATCCGGACGAGATGACGCTGCAGAAGCTAATCGACCAGCTCTGTGGAGACGACTTCAGGCTGCTGAAGCCCTCGATCAGCTCGAGTAACGCGAACCTGTTCATGCAGGGCCCTCCAGCTCTGCGTGCGGCAACGAGCCCCAATTTATCCAAGGCGCTGCGGGAACTGGTGAAGGACGGGGAGAACCTGACGATCACCGACGCTGTCTTCGTGGGCGACATGGCGTTGTCATTGCAGCTCTGCTTCAAGCCGAAGATCCAGAATGGGGTAGAGAAACCGACGCCCATGGAAGATTAAAAGCATGCGCGTTGGCCGTCCTCGATGCCTAACAATATAACCGGCGTTTGGGTCTCGGCTTGCGGCTAACGCAAAATGCTCAAAATCGATACCTTCAATTCAACTTCAACTATTTGTAATTCTGAAGTATTTGATTGATGAGATCAGCTATGATTTTTTTTATTTTATTTCCGGTAAATTACGAGGTTTCTCTTCCCTCGCCCAAGGAAACATGGAAGAAGCGGCCGAAGACGTGAAGACAAAACCTGCATCGTTGTTGGTGATGGGGAGCCGTTTCCAGTGGATATCAACATGAAGAAGAAGACGGTCGGGGAGCTCAAGGAAGTGGTTAAGGCGAAGAACCCGGTTACAGTCGCGTGCGAGGCTAAGGATCTGAAGCTCTTCTTGACCAAGAGGCGCCAGGATAGAGATTGG
Organism: Phytophthora chlamydospora; assembly: GCA_012295415.1. Taxonomy (NCBI): domain Eukaryota; phylum Oomycota; class Peronosporomycetes; order Peronosporales; family Peronosporaceae; genus Phytophthora; species Phytophthora chlamydospora. The sequence continues at coordinate 14,488 of JAABLK010000048.1, read as the reverse complement.
CTGGATACGGCTGGAGCTGAAGCTGTGACGCTGGACGAGCATGGTAAACTCCCGCGAGATTTTGAGGAGATGGACCCAACACTACCCCTCAATGACGCCGAGTGTTTTGGAGACGAGTTCGAGCCGAAAAGGCGGGAAGTTCACATGCTGGCAGTGGTCCCGGTCGAGCGAGCTGCTAAGCGCCAGAGAATTGAACCCAACACGTCTTTAGGAGTCTGGGGGGGAGTCGCTGTTGAAATGACTGAAGTAGCGAAAGAGCTGGCACCTACTCATCTGGAAGCAGAAAATATGTTGTCTGTTCCTAGAAACGTTTTCGGCACGGTACTTACAAACGGCTTGTACGTCCGTCGGGAATATTGGGAACTCTACCGTATCATCCATAATGTATTGGAATCGCGCGATCGAGTCCTCGTGATGGGAAGTCCAGGGGTTGGCAAGTCAGCGTTTGGCGTGTTCTTGCTGCTTCTGTTTCTGACGATGAAGAAGGATGTCGTCTTTTGCCCTCTTCTTGAACGAGAATTCTGTTACTTCACGTGGAGTGACGTGAACGGGTACGAGATATCGAACTCGCCGCGTGCTGGAAAAACATACGACGCGTTGTTTGATGGCAACGAACGCGATGGTGTATTCAGTCCTTACTTTCACCACACGTATCTGTTTGCTAGTCCACGCACGAACAATTACAACGAGTTTGTCAAGCGGAATTGCTTCCAGGTGATCATGAATCCATGGACTAAAGCGGAGTGTCAGAGCCTCGCTGACAGAATTCACATTGGAGACCAAGACGAGTGGTATCATAAATTCAACTTTGTCGGGGGTATACCAAGACTCGTATTTCCAACAAGTTCAGGTAACACATTTGACGACTTGGCACGGCGTGTGGAGGCTAAAGTTCCACGCAGCGTCGACGAATTGAGGGGCGAGATTGGGCTTTTCCAGTGAAGCGTATTCAACTACGAGACAAAGCACATCGTCTATCACATGCGTCGTGATGAGCGCTGGCCCAGTTTCTTTTACCTGACGTACTCGTCGTTGGCAGTGGAGACTCTCTTCAGCACTCGTTTGAATATTCGAGCAGCCGACGAAATCCAGAAAGTGCTGCAGATTCTAGCGCCAAGGTGTCAGAAGTCGCGAGGAAATGAAATGGACAAGTTTCTGCTGCAAGGGCTTGTCTCCAGCAAGTTTTGCATGAAATCACTCGAAGAAGGCAGCGCTGAAGATGTCCAGAACTTTGGCCCTCTCAATGCAAGGACCGAGGTCGTTCACGTGACATCCGAGATCAAGGATGAACTGGTGCTTTATCTCCCATTCTCGAAAAGCTTTCCAGCAATTGATGGCGTGCTTGTTCTACCCGTGGCTCGTCACATCTTCTACGTTCAGTCGACGGTGAGTAAAACTCACCCCATCAAGTACCAGCGTTTGAAGGACGTCTATGAAGACTTGGTGGGGCGCAGAGGAGAATTTCAAGACTATACTCACGTCCTTCTCTTCCTCGTCTCGAACGACATTCACGACCGGTTTACTGCACAGCCGTACCAGAATGTAGACGAGAAGCAACGGCAAACAAGACCTGATATCAAGGTGAAGCAGCATGTTGGAAAGATCGTTGCGTGATCGTGAGTGGGCTCGGACAGTGACAGATTTTAATGCGTAGTGGAAGTGTCTGCTTCGTCTATGATACGCGGTGTGATGTCGGTGGATCTGGTAGTGGGTTGCTTCGACCAGCAGTCTGTCTGTGCGATGTAATGCGCGACGAGAACCTGCCGTTCATTACACTGGTATGCGTCGGGCGGTTGCTGCTGTGAGGAAGCCGACGAACTCATTGAGGAACTCGGGGGATGAAGGAGATGAAGCGCCGACAATTGGAAGAGAGGCCCGCAGTACGGACTAAAAAATGAACACGGGTGGAACCTCGGCATCAGAACTTTTAATTTATATTTCGAGATGAGATGCCCGAGCAAACTTGTAGAATGTATGCGTAGCAAAGTGCTTCCCTAACATTTCCGCAACTGCAACAGCTAGAAGCTGAGAGGCTTCAGAACGGAGAGCTCGCATCGAGACATATAATAACATCGTAGTCCTGAGAAAGAAATGTCAGCGAGTGTTCATTTTCTTTCGTCTTTCTTGCACGCTTCTTCGTCTGCTGCAGTCAACACCACAAGCTCCACCCGCTTACCTCTTCCCCGCCAGCAGCGCCAACAGCTCTGGCTAGAGATCGCGATCCTGGTCGTCCCCATCGTCCAAGTCGTTGAGAATGTCGTCCGGCATCCCCGAGCGGTCCGTGATCAGCACCAAGTGCCAGCCAAACTGCAACAACAACATCAGTCAGTACGCTGCCAGCTCTCTCATCGCAGCCACCAGCTCCGTCTCACCTGCGTCTTGACCTTGTGGACGTCCCCCACGGGCTTTTCGAACGCGACCTTGTCGAACTCCGGCACCATCTGCCCGCGACCGAACGAGCCCAGATCTCCTCCCTTACGACTGGACGGACACTTGCTGCGCTCCTTGGCCAGCTGCCCGAACGTGGCTTCCAGGTCGTCTGCCGCCTCCAGTTTCTTCAAGATCTCGTCGCACTCCGTTTCCGTCGGCACCAGGATGTGGCTGGCTCTCGCCATGGGCTTGGCAGCCATCGCCGTCTTCGGTCCAAAATCCATCACCGTAATCGCCATCACAGCCAGGACCAGCGCCAACAGCGTCGTGTACACGCTTTTCATCGCCATCGTCCTCTTCAGCTCCCAAACACACCAGATGGGTATCTTTCGGGAATGTTGCGTATGACTTTTCCAGATAATACTTAGTGTGTCTTACACCACTAACGTACTTAAGTTTGACCATACAAATACCCTGTTACTTATTTCAGTGACCTCTCATTGGCTAAAAATGGAGAGTGTAGATGATGGTTGCCCACCTGGAAGCATGAAGGCGCCTTCGGCAGAAGAGGTGCTGGCTCTGGTCAATGCGGCCACGGGACCCGATGGGACGATGGACCCGGTCATGACGCAGCTGTTGCTACAGCTCCAGGAGCAGCACGCACTCAATCAGGCGCGAGCTCAAGCGGAGGCCGCCAATTCTCGCACTGGTTCACATGGTACCCCTTCGGTACCCGACGCGGTACCAACTTCCAAGACAGTCAAGACCGACGTTAATGGTAGCATCACCACTGATCCCAACTCCATTATTGACCTGGTGCCCCAATCGACGGCTGCAGTAGCCATTGAGTCGCCGAAGTCTCCACAAGGTGGTGCCAATGCTGCGGTACATGTACCAGCGCCGATGAAGAGGAAGAGCATTCCTCTGAGCATGAAGAAGGAGGCGATTCAGTGGATCATGGGTCCCGGAAAAGGGATCCCATCCAGAGCGGAAAAGCATTTCGGGGCGTTGAATTGGGACGTGAGCGCGTCATCGTTCCGTAAGTGGTGGAAAAATCGGGACAAGATTTTGGGCGACTCTGGGAGCAAGAAGCGCATCAGTGGAGGAGGGCGGAAACCGTACTTGGAGGACTCGGAGGAGAAGTTACTGGTCGTGGTGATCCAGGAACGAGCCAAGAAGGACCGCGTGACCAGGAAATGGATTGCCAGGACGGCGCAGCACATGTTCCAGCGCTCGGACTCGAATTTCAAGGCCTCGGAAAATTGGGTTACCAAGTTTATTCGACGCAACGGACTCACACTCAAGCGCAGCTACGTCACGTACGAGCCACCGTCCAGCATAGGGCAGCAGACTGCGAGAGCGGGTTCTGGGGCTGGCACCAAGTGCGTTGACGGAATTTTTGTTGTGTGGATTGGATGGGAGCTACTTTGTTGCTAATTTTTCTTTGTCGTTGCAGTGTTGTTGTGTAGGATAGCAGCATGAAGAGGGCCCTATTATATAGGCGGTGTGGCGGCTGAGGTCGTCAAGTAGATCACGACACGAATGGGCAGCAAGCTGCTGCTGGATTTCCCTACGTGCATGCAACTCTGCTGGTTTTGGCTTTGCAACAGCTTGAACAGTAGCACACTGCCAAGAGCATTATCTGCGCTGTAATGGTAACGTTATTCATTCATTTCCCCATGTTGCTGAGTTTCAGTCGCAGTTTTGATGTTGCGAAGTTCCTAGCAGACAAGATTTGATGTTTCTCTAGTTACGGTTGCGACGAACGTAGCACTTGGCCGGGCTGGAAGTAGCCGGCGCCACGGTAGTTGGAGCTGGTGTTTCGGGTATACTGGGCTCGGGGGTGGAGCTCGTAGTCACGGTAGACCCAGTCGCGGCAAACTGTCGGTACGTATCCGTGCATTGGCCCGTCGTGAGAGAGTACGTGCCTTCAATAACCTCTGCGTTGACGGAGGTGACTGCCACCTTCACAGCCGTGAGGTCAACTCCGCTGGAGGCCGTGACGAGGTAGTAGTACGCGCCATCGAGCATCGTTGCGCCCTGGTCGTTGATAGCGACGCTCTGGATGCCGACTCGCGTGTTCGTAGGCTGTACTGCTATCCAGTAGCCGTTGCTGCCGTTCTTGAGGCAAATTTTTACGGATTCTTCGCTGGGGCAGTCTACAAACTGCCAGCGGATGGTCAGCCGGCTTGGATCCGAACCCGTGATGGCCTTGAACACCGTTGGCGAGAGGTCCAAGTCGCCGTACTTGCATTCAGGGCAGCGGTCGACGATCTGAACGATGGCAGATGCAGTCGGATCGACGCAGCGAGAATCAATGCAGGAGACTTGCGCACAGCGGCCGCAGTTGCTCAAGTTGTTCCATTGCACCTCGTTCAGCGCTGCGTAATTCGTAGCCGCAATGCTGTTGGCCGACATGAAGTTGCAGTTCCCGCTGCTGACTTCGGACAGCGTGTAGGTCGTGCCATCTCCTTCGAAGGACTCGGCTGAGGCGAATGCAGTGGCACACAAGGCGAGAAGAGTACGGAAGCTGGACATCTTGACCATGACGCTTGAACGATCGAGCTTGGAAGTTGAAGTCAAATTGAGGAATAGGAACCTTGTCGACGTTTTCGACAAGGCTGGGCCGCAAAGTGCTGTTTGGGGATGACAATTTTTACCAACTCCGTGACAAGATCAAGCGAGGAACGTTGAATCCAACGAGCAGCATTGGAACGTCGAAGTCCACAGATACCAGCGTCGTCGGCTGGTTTATCCTGTATGCGTTATCCCATGGCCGTCTATTCCAGCATTTCCTGCACATCGCACTTGGCGTCTTGTCAAATCGAGAACAAAGCGAGCAGAATGCTCGACACGTTCCAAGAAAAAAAAACATCTCGGGAGGCAATTTCTGTGGGGCAAACTGCATGGGATGCTGGGGTTCCTGAGGCTAATTCCAGCGAATGTTGGCCGAATCTGGCGAACTTTCATCGCATCGAGACCTACAAAATGAATGGGACGCTGCATTTCTCCTGTCAAGGTGCTTTCTTTTGTGGGTTGCGCTTGAAAGCTGGCGAGGTCCTTTCTGAAAGGATCGTTGAATGGAGAAGATATCCTCAACATCTCGTGCCAACGGCTTCTTTGGCTTCAAATGGAGCTGTGTCTGTGAGCTCGCAACAAAAACGAGAATGATGCAAACGAAGAAGTGATGCTTGATGAACTCATACGAATGGTTTACTACTATGTGATCAAAACTTCATCCGAACAAACTGCGGATCTTGTCGCTGTCGACCGTGAACTCACATCAATGCAGTTAGTCGCGACGGCTTCTCACACGGCACTTCGGTGAAGCAGTAGTGGCAGCAGGCGTCGCCGTTGTGGTCGAAACCGGGGTCGACGTGGTCGAAACCGGGGTCGACGTGGTCGAAACTGGAGTCGAAGTCGTTGAAATCGGCGTGGCAGCTGTGCTCGTAGGGGCCGTTGTGGTCGTCACATCCTCTGTATACGAGCTGTCAGCCTCCTCGGCGGCACTGCTACCCTGCGTCTGCGTAGCAGTCGTCGATGTCGGAGTGGCCGTTGTCGACGTCGGTGCGGTCGTACTGGTGGACGTGCTGGTGGAGGTCTGACTGCTGCTGGTCTGGCTGCTCGTCTGGCTGCTGCTGCTCGTGGTGAACTGCTGGTTGGTATCAACGCACTCTCCAGCTGTGAGCGAGTACGTGCCTTCCACGGTCTCGCCTTCGATGGACGTGATGGAGACGATCACCGACGTGAGGTCCACCTCGCTAGTGCTCTCAATAAGGTAGTAGTAAGCACTGTCGACCATGGTCGTCGACTCGCCGTTGATCGTCACGCTCTCGACGCCCACCAAGGTGTTCGTGGGCTGCACCGCCACGTAGTAGCCGTTGCTGCCAGTCTTGAGGCACACCTCGATGGTGCCCGGGCTGGGGCAGTCCACGAACCGCCAGCGGATCGTGAGTCGGCTGGGGTCCGAGCCCGTGATGTTCGTGAACACCGTCGGAGACAGGTCCAAGTCCCCGGAGCTGCACTCCGGACAGCGGTCCAGGATCTGGACGATGGCGGTGGTGCTCTGGTCCGTGCATTGGTCGTCGATGCAGGACACCTCGGCGCAGCGGCCGCAGTTGGCCAAGTCGTCCCATTGGTCGTTGTTAAGCGCGGCGTAGTTGGTCGAGGCCGTCGGGATGGCCGACATGAAGTTGCAGTTGCCGCTGCTCACGTCGCCGAGCGTGTAGCTCGTACCGTCACCTTCGTAGTATTCGGCCGACGCGACGGCGGCGACGGCGCTCAAAGCGGCAAATGTGCGGAAGACCATTGTGCTCGGTCGAGTGTTAATTGGGAAGTGAGGACTATCGACGTCCGGCATCGCTTCGTCTCCCCATGGCAGGCGGCTATCACGACGAAGCACCGTTGTGCAGTCGGACCACGACTGTCACCGGCTGGCCAGGTGTCCTGCCAGCCTGCACCACGCATTCGGCACGCTCGATCTTCATCTATCCGAGACCAAGGTGCTGAGCACCTCACGCGTCCTGTTCTTGAATGCCAGCTGGGGGCGTCGGACCGATGATTCGGAGACTCCGGGGTGTTTCGAGTTATCCATCGGCACCGGCGAAAGTGAAGACGAGTGCAGAGCTGACCGAGTCTCGGTGCGTTTTTGCTGTGTCCTGCACGGGCCAGATGCCGCCTGCATCAGATCAAAGACGGCGTGCGAATCCAGCGCTGCAGATGGAGATGCCAGGCGCACCAAGCGCGCAGGTGTGCGCCGACGAAAAAGACCAACGAGCTCCGACAGCTGGGTCGCACGACGACAGTCTCCGCTGGTCAGACGAAGGTGCGGAGGTATCAGTTGGAGCATGTGGCGAAGAGAATCAAAGACCGTTGCTGCGTTGAAGGAGACCAGTGCACGCCTGGATGCTTGGGTGGACAAGAAGAAGTCTATTTAGATAGAGCCCCTCCGAACGGACGAGAGCTACGAACACACGGGCGAAAACGCTACGCTCGACTTGACTTGAACGGATACTGTGGACGAACAGACGTGGGTTGCAGCGCTTAGTTGCGATGGCGACGGCCGCCGCGCACGCGGCACTTGGACGTGTCGTCTGAGGACGGCGCGTCGGTGGCGGCTTCGGGCGTGGCAGTGGTGGCCTCCGGCGTAGCCGTCGTGGTTTCGGGCGTGGCAGTCGTAGCTTCGGGTGCATCGGTGGTGACCGGCGCAGTCGTTCCCACCGAGGAGGCTTCACCTTGCGTCGAGTCATCTTCCACTTGCGACTCGTCAGCGGTCTGTGAGCTCTCGCCGGTCTGCGAGTCTTCCTCGTACGAGCTTTCCTCGGACGCGCTGCTGCTGTAGGTCTGCGTCGGCGACGTCGTTGAGGGCGTCGTTGTCGTAGCCGTCGGGGTCGCCGTCGTCGTCTTGGGCGTGGCTGTAGTAGCAGTCGGAGTAGCCGTCGTGGCGTCCGGAGCCGACGTCGTAGTCGATTGGGACTGCGAAGAGGAACTACTGCCGAACTGCTTGTTGGTGTCGACGCACGCGCCTGCCGTGAGCGAGTACGTGCCGGAGATGACGTCTCCGTCGATCGACGTGATGACCACCTTCGTCGCCGAAAGGTCCGCGCCCGACGAGGTCGAGACGTAATAGTAGGCACCGTCAAGCATCGTCGTGGACGCGCCGTTGACCGTGACGCTCTCCACGCCGATAACGCCGTTCGTCGGCTGCACGGCGATCCAGTTGGCGTTGCTGCCTTCCTTCAGACACACCTGCACAGTGCCCGGGTCCGGGCAGTCCACGAAGCGCCAGCGCACGGTGAGGCGGTTCGGGTCCAGCCCCGTGATCTCCTTGTACACGGTCGGCGACAGGTCGAGCGCGCCGTGGGCGCATTCCGGGCAGCGGTCAAGCACCTGCACGACAGCCGTCTTGTTCTGCACCGTGCACTGCTCGTCAATGCAGGACACCTCGATGCAGCGGCCGCAGTTGCCGAGACTGTCCCATTGCGCCTGGTTGAGCGCGACGTAGTTGGTCGACGCCGTCGGGATGGCCGACATGAAGTTGCAATTGCCGCTGCTGACTTGGCTCAGCGTATAGCTGGTGCCGTCGCCTTCGAAGTACTCATCCGCGGCGGACGCGAACGCTGCGGTTGCGCCGAGCAGAGCGACTGCGACGCTGAAAGCCCGTACCATCGTGTTTGATGAAGAAGTTGTGGTGATGTCGGACTTGCACGGCAAAATGAGGAATGAGCTGAGCAGCTCGGTGACCAGGCAACGAGGCAGAGCCAACACCAGCAGACGCGTGATGCTGGCCAGAGAGCGCTCGTTGTGGAGATCAAAAAAGCGGGCAAGATTTGCGAGATGTGCACCAGATGCCGCACACGGACAGCGAGCACCTGGTTCACGAGCAGCACAATCGATCGATGCGTCATCGTGTCTTTGCTTGGGAGCGGCGCGTTTGCGTTCAAGGCAAGAAGGCGTGCGGGCGCTGCATAGCGAAACGCCTTCGTGGTTGGTTGGCGACGCGGTGATCCATGCAACACAACGCCTTTGCAGTGTCAAGCGGACGCGGCCTTCCCTGCGCGTTTAACGTGCGCTATCTTCGTGGAAACCACGTGACGTGGTGGGGTGCTTGGCGTCTGCTTCGTCGGACCAGCACGAGTCAAGGCGAAGTTGGCATACATCTTGACATTATCAGCACGACGCCGCCAACTGGAGGCGCTCAGCCGCTTCAGCAGCGGGAACCCAAGTTGATGTCCGTGTGGCAGTGCCAAGTGGGCGGACCAAGCAGGCAGGCGGCACCTGCTCCGCGCAACGAGCGCAACGCTTGGTCTCACGACGGACACGGCGACGATCCCAGCTGGTTTCGCGCAAAGTGTCGAGGCTTGTCAATGAGTGGCACCGAGTGCTGAAGTCGCGTGTCCGTCCGACGAAGGCGACGCACTCCGGCGCCGACTGTCGGCTAGAGAGCTCGGCGGTCGGAAACGAGCAGCCAGATTCAGGCAGCGAATGCAGATGGCCTCAGTCGATGAAGACGATGGCGGCGCGACATCAAGTCGCATGCAGCAGCTGGAGGATGTCGGTGCAGCATGGTCTCACCACTTGGCAAGCAGATGCCCTCTAGCTCTTTTGATGCAGACGACGAGTTTGAAGCACTTCGACCAAATGCCGCTTCAACTCAGAGAGGTGGTCAACCAACGTACTCGTCTTCGAACAGCACAACAAAACAGTTATTCATATCCTAGTCGCAGTCGTCACTAGGTCTCTGCTGCAGGCGCCAAGCTCAGAACTGCTGCTTGGTGTCGGTGCACTTGCCGACCGTCATCGAGTAGGTGCCGGAGACGACTTTGCCGTCAACGGACGTGACGTCCACCTTGAGCTTGTTGAACGGCACCTCATCGCCGCTCTCGATGTAGTAGTAGTAGGCGCCGTCCAGCATCTTGCCGGTCTTGCCGTTGATCGACAGGCTCTTGACGGCGGTGCGCGTGTTGGTGGGCTGCACGGCGACCCACCACGGGTTGCTGCCCTGCTTGAGGCACACCTTGATGGTGCCCGGATTCGGGCAGTCGACGTACTTCCAGCCGATTTTGATGCGGCCCGGGTTGTAGCCCACGATCTTGGTCAGCGCGCTCGGGGACATGTCGAGGTCGCCGTACTTGCACTCGGGGCAGCGGTCCACGACCTGCAGCGTCACGGCCGTGTTCTTGTTCTTGCACTTGCTGTCGATGCACGTGGCCTCGATACACTGGCCGCAGTGGGTCAAGCTGTCCCATTGCGCCTGGTTCACGGCCACGTAGTTGGTCGACGCCTGGCTCCACGACGACATGAAGGCGCAGTTGCCCATGCCCACGGCGCTCAGGTCGTACGGCGTGCCGTCTCCCTGGAAGTAGGTCTGGCCGGCGGAGGCGGTGGAAACGCCCAACGCCAGCAGCGCAGAGTAGTGAAGAACGGCCACCATGGCAAAAGTCCTTGTCGGTGTGAAGTCGAGTGGGAAAGTTGGGAAGTGAGGACGCACACTCGAGAGCGGCGCGACAAGGTACCGAGCGGAGAGGAGAGGACGAGAGCGCGCGTCGTTGCCAGCGCAGCTCAAGGATCAACAAGAAAGGATGTGTCCCCGCAACGTTACGCTACGGCATAGCCTTCGCGGGACGCAGAAGGCACGTGAGCAGCTCCGACGCTGGTGTATTCGAACAGCAATCTCCTCTTCCTGATGTTAGCGAGCATGTACTAGTACACTCGAGCCGAAGGTCAAAGAGTGGTGAACTGCATAAGCTGCAGTTTTTGCAGACGTCGAAGTTGTAGTGCTGCATTTGCACTTCTTGGAACGAAAAGGAATCTACACAAAACGGTTTGGATTCGTACGACAAGACGCTAATACACAAGTAGTAGAGATAGTTGGCGGAAGTCATAGGTCCTTCACATCATCTCCGGAGAACAGAATGGGCGCGTAGGTCTAGAGGATGCCGAATGCCTGTCTCCGCTCGGCAGGAGTGTTGTTCACGTCAAAAGACTGCATGCTCGTCATGGACGGAGCCTCCATGTCGCGCGCCTTCTCCTGCTGGATGCTCTTCCTCTTGGCCATCACCACGGCCACGATGAGAGCCACCATGCCCACGGCGCCGAGCGTCGAGAGCACGATGATCAAAGGGTCCGTGCCGTTTGACGTCTCTCCGGACTGGGTGTTCACGGTCTGGGCGTCGTCACCCGCAGCTTGGCTGTCGGCGGTCTGCTCGGTGTTTGACGTCGGAGCGGCCGTCGTGGCAGCAGGCTTCTCCTGGGTCTGCTGCGTCGACTCGTCCTCATCATCGGTGTTGTCGGTGGTGCTGCTACCGGCGGTCTTGGAGGTTTTCTTTGGAGAAGACGTGCTCTCCGGCTTTGCCGTGCCGGTCACGTTGAAAGTCTGCTGATCGAACTGGTTGACGTCACTGCCGCTCGAGGATGCCGACTCCTGTGTGGTTGACGATTCAGGAGCAATGGTCACAGGAGCAGTGGTTGAAGGAGCAGTAGTCACAGGGACGGTGGTGGAAGGAGCGGTGGTTGACGGAGGAATGGTCGAAGGAGCGGTCGTTGACGGGGGAATGGTTGGAGGCGAAGTCGTTGACGGAGGGGCAGTGGTCGGCGTCGACGTGGTGGACACAGGAACAGTGGTGGGTAAGATTTCTTGCTGCTCAGACGACGGGGCAGTAGTAGCAGGAGAAGCAGGACGCACCGTGGTGGGTGAAGGCGTCTGCGTCGACGGGGCCGGCGTTTGAGTGGGTGCTGGCGTCTGCGTCGGAGCTTGCGTCGGCGGCGAGGTCGTCGGCGTCGCCGTCGTCGGTGTCGGACTAGTTGACGTCGGTGTACTCTGCTGATATGTCTGCTGCGACGTCTGCGATGTTGAGCCACCCGAGGGGAACTGGCTGGCGCCTTCCGTGCACGAATCAGCCGTGAGTGAGACGGTGTCCTCGATGGAGTTGCCGTTGACGTCCGTCATGGAGATGGTCACGCTGGAGAGGTCGGTCTGGGCCTCGCTGGCGCCGTCCAGAAGGTAGTAGTAGGCCGAGCCTAGCATTGTAGTCTCTTGGCCGTTGATCTGCAGACTCTTGACGCCTGTGGCGAAGTTGGTGGGCTGCACGGCCGTCCAGTAGTTGTTACTGCCGCCCTTGAGGCAGTAGTTGACGTTGCCCGGCACGGGGCAGTCCACGAACTTCCACTTGACGGTGTACCGCGAAGGCGTCGAGCCCGTCAGCTTGGTGAACACCGACGGCGACAGGTCCAGGTCTCCGTGCTGGCACTCGGGACAGCGGTCTAGGATCTGCACCACCACCGACGTGGTTTGGTCGGAGCACCGGTCGTCGGCACATGAGACTTCGGCGCATCGGCCGCAGTTCTGGAGACCGTCCCATTGCTTGTCGTTCAGGGCGGCGTAGTCCGTCGTGGCGAAGTCCAGTGCCGACATCATGTTGCAATTGCCGGCACTTGTCTGCCCGAGCGTGTAGGCGGTGCCGTCACCGGTGAAGTACTCGTCGGCATTGGTCACCGACAAGGCCGTCGCCGCAGCGAACATCGCGATGGTCTTCATCCTAATAAACTGAAGTTTGTCACCGACGACGCGAAAGGAACGGTGGCTGCTCGACGGACGGCAAAAGCGGGAATGAATGGAGAAGTGAGGACGACAAGAGCAGGCAGAGGGTGCCTGTCGGAAGGAAGCAAAGAGCTCATAAGGCCGCCGGATCGGCGCTGCCCTGCCACCTGGACAGGCTGAGCCCAGCTGGCACCGCGGACCCAGTGTCCTGTCGATGCCAGACGGCTGCTCCGTACCGAAAAACGGTCAGAGCTGTCGGACTGGGGCTCCTGCTGCTGAAAGCATCAACGCCATGCCTGGGTTCATGCTTGCATTCGCTGGAAAACGAGCACTACGGGCGCCATTGAAACCGAATAATCCCCGGAAAACGCTTTCGGGGAAGACACGAACTCGAGCTAAGCTGAACGGTTCACCGCACCCGTGAACCCACGCGGGGAATGTCGAGGCCATGCGCAGTCACGACTGTCCATTTGGGCATCTCCGCAGGGCAGGGCTGAGCAGACATTCCTTGACGCGCGTGCTGACTTGTTGGTGAAAGATGTAGGGAAGAGGCACGGACGGCAAGTCCGCCCCACAACAGCTGACGGTCGACACTACATATCCTGTGACCGAGAGCGATTGCTAAAGCGATGCGAGGCAGGTGGACAACCCAGAACAGCCACAAGCACCATGTTGCTCGCCTCCAGCTGCTGCCGCTGACACGAGCGCCAAGTGTCGACGGAAGATCCGCACATCCACCGTCGACGGCATCCTGTGGCCCTGAAGACTGTCGTCAGCTCGTTCGGGCGCGACGAAACTGTGGGTGAACTCTTGACGGCGACATTTATCGGGTGCAACACGTTGATGTCGCCGTGCAAAGGGCACAGCAACGTTACGTTGGACTAGAAAACTCAAAAAGGTGGTGGTGGATCTACCTGCTCGGTGCAGGTTGCTTACATGGCGCAGTTAGCAGTTCCAGTGCTGCTGGTGGCCGGGTCTTGCTCGGCGGTCTCGGTCTCACCGTCGACAATGGTGTCCTGGCTCGACTCCGGCTGGTTCGGCTCAGCCTGGTCGGCAGTGCTGGAGCCCTGCTCAGTTGTTTGGGTAGCGTCGTCCTCGGACGAGGAGCCGGAGGTAGAGAACGACGTCGAGTCCTGCTCGGCGTTCTGGGTCTCACTTCCAGCGCTCTGCTGAGTATCCTCGTCCGAGCTTGCATTGCTCGAAGAGCTGGAGGTCTGCTCCGTAGTCTGGCTCGGACTGCTTCCGTTCGTGTAGCTAGAGTCCTGCGAAGTGGTCTCGCTCTTGCCACCCACACTCGACGGACCCGAAGCCGCAGGAGCCAAAGTCGGGGTCGATTGCGAAGACCCACCCGACGCGAACTGGCTGGAGCCCTTCGTGCACGAACCCGCGCTCAGAGACACCACGTCCTTCATCGTCGCACCATTAATGTCCGTGAGGGACACCATCACGCTCGACAGGTCCGCCACGGCCGTACCTGATCCAGTAGAGTAGTAGTAGTAGTAGTACGCTCCGTCGAGCATCTTGGTGGCCTTGGCGTTGATCGTGAGGCTGGTCACGCCGACGTTCGTGAGCTGGATGGCCGTCCAGTAGTTGTTACTGCCGCCCTTGAGGCAGTAGTTGACGTTGCCCGGCACGGGGCAGTCCACGAACTTCCACTTGACGGTGTACCGCGACGGCGTCGAGCCCGTCAGCTTGGTGAACACCGACGGCGACAGGTCCAGGTCGCCGTGCTTGCACTCGGGGCTGCGGTCTAGGAGCTGCACCACGACGAACTTGGTCGTGTCGGCGCATCGCGAGTCGGCACACGAGACCATGGCGCAGCGTCCGCAGTTCTGCAGTCCATTCCACTGGTCGTTGTTGAGTGCGGCGTTGTCGGTGGCGGCGAATCTGAGCGCAGACATCATGTTGCAGTTACCGGAGCTGGTGTCGCCGAGAGTGTGTGCGGTGCCGTCGCCCGTCAATACTCGGGATAGACTTTTTCGCGGGTCATATGCGGGCCAGGTCAACTTTGGGGCAACAGGCGTAGTGGCTCTTTCGTCTCCCCAGATGCAGACCCAACAAAAGCATGACAAGAACACA
>JAABLK010000489.1:0-25615 GCA_012295415.1 Phytophthora chlamydospora | reverse complement strand
CCCGTCGCCCCGCGCCCCCCGGCCCCCACGGCCACCGCGTCCGCCGCGCGACGAGTCGAACTCGCGCGTGAAGCGCTCCGGCTTCTCCGTGCGGAAACCCACGTCAGTGATGACCTGTTTCTTGCGGCCCGACGTCTTCTTGCTGTACACCTTTTCGTACTGCGAGTCCATGAAGTCCGGGGTCTTGCCCTCCTTGGTGATCTGCACCGCGCTCGAGAACTCGTTGGACACCTGGCGGACCTCCACCTCAGCGAAGAGCTCGCCCTTGCGGGCCGACTTCTGCTGGGCGAGGTACTCGTCGAGGGTGAGCTGCACCTCCTCCTCCTCAACCTCCTCGGCGGCGACGGCGGCCTCCTCCGTGGCCTCCTCATCCGAAGCGGGCTTGGCGCCCTCCTGGACATCAGCCTCCGCCTGCTGCTCAGCGGGGTCGGCCTTGTTGCCCCAGTTGTGGGCACCGCCGCCCTGCTTGCTGGTCTCCTTGCCACGGCCCGTGCCGCTGCGACGCGCCGACTCCCGACGAGGACCACGGTTGCCACGGCCGCCACGCTCGCTGCGCTCGCCGCGTTCGCGGGGGCCACGGCCGCCCTCACGCGGGCCGCGCGACTCCTTCTTGTCGCCGAAGGGGGCCGACTTCTTGCCGGCCTTCTTGTTGCCAGCGGCGGGCTTGTTCAGAGCCACAGGGGCAGCCGGGGGAGGCGTAGCCTTCTTGTTCACGCGAGGCGTGTCCTCGTCATCCGAGTCGAGGGCGGCGAAAATGTTCTTGTACGCGGTGGCCTGTTGTGCAGCGACCACCAGTCAGTTCATCTGTGCAATACAACAAGATACGCGGGCGCGGCCAGGGACGAGTCCGGGCTCACGTTGAAGCCGAGGGAGGAGAAGGGGGGAACTGCGTCTGCATTGCGAGCGTCCAGGCGCGCTAAAAGATCGCGCGGGGCTGTCGTCACCACCTGGACGCCGCAGCTGGCGCTACGCTCTCCCCCTTCCTACTTCCCCCTTCATTCAGTCGCCCCCTAGCTGTGCCGCGCTCGCAAGCGACGCGTAGAGGAAACGTACCATGGCTACCGGGCGAGACGGGAGTAAGATGCTGCTGATCTGGGCTGCTCAAAGGACGAATGGAGGAGCTCCGGTAGCCAAGCGCTTGGAGGCCACAGAAAAGCTCGGCGTTTTGTTCTGAACGGGACCGGTCCCCCCGAACGATGCGCCGACAGATTCGTCCTGGTAGGGAATTCGATTATAAGAGGCTGGTGATGCCTTGCTGTGGATCAGACCTGTTGAAATCAATATATGCATTTAAGGATTCTATGTGTTATCGACATTTTGGAACCGCACTGAACCGGTCCACGGCTTCAAGAGCGGAATAAAGTGCGCGCAGAAAGATCCGTACTCACTGCTTGTCTTCAAGCGAGTCCACCGGCACACAATACCAGCGAGGAATCTAGTCATTGGCGAAAGCAAGGGGCATGAGACTCCAATTTGGCGAAAAGTTGCCTCAAAGACCACCATTTAGAGCGAAATGTTGTGGGTATTGCTGCAAGCTCCAGGCCTGTGGGTATTTCAGAGGACGAGTGCACTAGTGCGTTAATGTTGTGGGTATTGCTAGCATACCTCGAACTTCATGAATCCAATCATCGCCCTTGTCTGATGAATCCCATTGAGCGCCCCCAACAATCCTCCATTCCGCGAGAAGGATCACTGCACAAACCGGAAACGCTCGTATGGAGGGGCTCGTATCGCTGCATCTTCAGCCGTGACATCACCGCGATGTTGCTTCCTGCGCTGCGCGAGCTCCACCCTCGAAGCACTTCCGGAAGATTGGTCGAAAAGTTTTTACCAAATTAGGCGATCACTTTGGCTGAAAGAGTGCAACACGACAAGCACACAGCAGTGAGCTTTCGATGAAAAGAAGGCCGAGATCCCAGCACGTGTGGCTCCGGCATCGGTGGCGCTGCCCATTCCTGGCCATTGACTGCTGCTGCGGTGACAATCGTCGATCCATCAAAGCTCTATGGAGAGTCCCCCTATAGCCCAGGAGCTGGTAATCCATCAGCCGAGATCGTTGAGGACTCTCCACCGAGACACACTGCTGCGACTTTCCTCTACCCGTACGCAACCTGCCAGGCGAAAGAGCTCCGCTGCACCGTGCCGAGCTGGCTTTCCGCTATCGATGATGGAATTTTTTTCGAGACTATCCGAGCACTGTAGCGAGTTGATCTTCTCGGCGTGGGCTGGATGACATGTGGAGGAATGTCGGACTCCTCGTGCACCAGGCGCAGACGATAGCATTCGGGCCTGGCGACCTACGCGAGCAGTAAGTCAATGACCGGGAGGATGATCGGGCACCGCTGCACCACGCATTCTACTCAAAAAGCCGGCGCGGTGGCGCGCTCGAGATGGTGCGTGCATTGCCTGTTGGACGCCACGACAGCCAGCGTCTATGACCGTCCGCGTTGGAACGCCTGGGCGAGGCGCAGAGGCGCTGTCACGATACGATATTTCAGCGCAAAAGCAGCGCCGTCAAGCCATCGGCTCCAGCATGACACGCCTCTATCCCATGCAGCAGCAGCTCGGAACCAAGTTGCTGCTCCGCGGACTGGAGCTGTTCGCTGTCTCTATTTCGGTGGCAGCAGTCAGTCAATGTGATGCGAGAAAGGGCTGTCAGACGGGACATCGTCAATCGCGCGCGAACACGGAATTTAGACTTGGTATTTGTAAGGAAACCGTATGGCCTGGCGCTGCACCCGTCCATTCTCGTACGGGCGCAGAGTTGGCTTCGCGTCACCGACGGGTCACATCCACACCACGGACCCAACTCGCCGTTGCGTTGCCCTTTCGCCGCCAAGACAACTCCAGCGCCAGCACTACTCCACAAGTCTTATCCATCTCTAGTTGCTCGCAATGCCGCTGCACGCGTCGGGCTTTGGCAGCTCGCGGCTGACCGTGCAGATGCCCATCGACGAAGAGGCGGAGGCCATGGCGGCAGAGCATCCGACGCAGACACGGCCCGAGCTTGCCAAGTGTCCGGAGCTGCTGCTCACGGGGCTGGAGCTGGAGAAGCGCACCACGCTGCGCATCCTGCACAAGAAGGGCCGGCGCTTCGAGTCACCCTGGGAGCCCTTCTTCGTGGGCGTCTACGCGCACACGCTCTTCTACTACGCGCACCTGGGCGACTGGCCGCGCGCCGTGGTTCCGCTGCAAGACGCCGACGTCAAGGCTGTGGACCGCATTTTCCGCCACGGCGAAGCCGCCAGCGAGGGCGACGACTGCGGCCCGTGCTGGAAAGTCACGTCCACCGCCGGCCGCGTGCTGTTGTTCCGCGCGCCGTCGCACGAGGCGCGCGTCGAGTGGATCGAACAGCTCCGTGTCGCTGCTGGTCATGCCAGCGCAAGGAAGGCCGGCATGGACGGCAAGGCGGCGCTCGCGCTGGCCCGACGGCTGTCCAGGTCCTCAAGCTCAGCGTCGGCCACGTCCGTGTCGCCCACCGCCACCCTGCAGTCGCCGCAGTCCAGACGGCGGAGACGCACGGACGAAGATGACTCCGACACGTCCGAGACGCTGCGCGACGCGCTGCGCATGGTGGAGAAGCAGCGGCGCGAGATCGAGGAGCTGCAAAAGCGGTTGGAAAAGTTTCAAGCTGGCGGGGAGCAGCAGGACGAGGATCGAGAGCAGAATGAGCTCCTCCAGCACGCAGGAAGAGACATCGCCCGTGAACTACAAGCGCGAGTGGAAAGGGACCGACAAGTTGAGCGCGTGAAGGAAGCAGTCGCTGTCCTGGCGGAGCGAGACGGGGCTGCAGCGGAGGAAGACGAACTGGATCTGGACGCGATGCTGGACGACGCTGCCATCGAAATGGGCAAGTTAAGTCGAATCTCGGCCATCTCGGATGTCCTCTCGGAAGACGACGACTCACCTGGAACCGAAGACGAGGAGGACGACCACAGTGAAAACGCCGCTGATCGATCGCCGCGCGAGAGTGGGCGAGAAAGTGGGAAGGAGAACCTCAAGAACTTGAGTCTGGTCGACGAATCTGTGGAGAATTGCTCCAACCGTGACGACGAACACGACGGCGAAGTTGGAGAGGAAACCGAAGAAGCGGAAGCCGCTCAAGTTGAAGAGGATGTGGAGATACTGGCTGCAAGCTCGAGTGACTTGCCAGCGTCCACCAAGCAGGAGTCAGACGTCTCTCCCACAACTACTCCTGAGTGCGAAACTGCGTCATTCCCAAAGGCACCTACCGAGGAACTGGTATCCTCATACGCGCCTGCGTCTCCGATGAGTGCAATGTCAATGAACTCCTACGACGCCGTAGACAACGAATCCATCCAGCAGCAAGCAGCGGAGCTGGCAGAGATGGCGCGCAACTTGAACAAAGATGAGCTCACAGACTCGTCATCAACCCGCGAAAGTAGTGACGACGGCTCTCTGACCTCCAGTTTCAAGGGATCACACTATAGTGCGGGCATCTTCGACTCGAGCGCTAGCGCCGACAACGATTTCTTGCAGCAACAAGCGATGGAGATCGCTGAGATCGCTCGCAATCTACAGTCTTCATTTCGGATAGATCACAAGCCCGCAACGGTAAGTCGCGGTCAGCTTCGCTACAGGAACTGCCAGGTACTGAAATGACCAATATGTGTACTGTGCGTTGTGTCTATCAGGCTCCGCTGAAGACAACTTCGAGTGGGTCATCTCTACTCGGCTCCCAGTCTTCTTTCTCTGGTACGGTTTTCGCGTATGTACCAGTTGCGTGTGATATAGGTACCTGACACGTTTTCCTTTTGTAAATCACTCACAGATGTGACAGACTTTGGCCTGAACCAAATCAACTCGAATGATAGCAACGACAGCATCTTCTCCATTACGCAGGATGATCTGTTCTTCGATGAAGACGAAGATGGTGAAATCGAGCGCTTGTCAGAGTTTGAAGCGGTAAGTCATCTGACACGAACTGGATGGTGGCTTTCTTAAAGCGAGTCTAACTTGATTTCATGGATGCACCTACAGTCCGACAGTCAGTTTTTGGAGGCAAGTGGTTTCTTGGATTCAATCCACCAGGTCATGAAGGACTTTATTGTGTCTTCCCAGCCAGATCAATCGCGTCAACCTGACCAATTGGTCATCAGTGATGAGATTATTGCTGAGATTCGTCAAGAAATTGACGCTGAACCATTGAAGGAAACGACTGACCTCCAAGAAGCAATCAGCCAACGCTCTCTACGAATGGGCTACTCTGCTGTGGATTCATCTAAAGGCTCCAGTCCAAGAGTGCGCAGTCTGTTCTCTCACGCTCGCTCTGCACGTGGTTTCCTGAATGGAGACTTCGAGGTGTCAGTACGGGCTGCTCTGCCGCAGACGCCAAAGGATCTCCCGTCGTTGCTGATCGAAGGCACGATGTCGGTTGTTGCATCAATTCTTCAGAGTGCGGGGAGAGAAGATAAGATGGTATTGCTGGCACCATTTCTTCGAGTGTATGGAAGTCGCCATCGTCTTAGCCATTTGATTCGGTGGGCTATTGAGATCGAGGTTGCTTCCGTCATCAACGTGGCAACACTTTTCCGCTCCGACGACTATGCGAGCAGATTGGTGTCAACATACAGCAAAGCGATCGGGTCCAAGTTCATCCGCGTGGCTCTCTCAGATCCTATCCGCCAGATATTTAAGTTGAAGATTGCCGACATGGAATTGAATCCGCACAAGGAGGAGTCATTACAAGACGAGGCGCAAGCGGACTCAAATGCCGCCAACCTCATGCAGACTTGCCAGCACATTATTGATTCGATCATGAAGAACACGCACTATGTAAGTATCTGCAACGAGATGCAGATGTGAAGTTGGTGTCAGAGCTGACTTGTTACTATTTTCTGGTACGTGCAGATTCCGTCGTCGTATTTCCACATTTGCTCGCACCTGAACTCGAAGGTCATCAGCCGGTTTGATGGCTCAAAGGAGGGCGTTCAGGCAGCGGACGCCTCTACGTTGACTCGGGTGCGTTGATACTGTATGTGATGCCTACGTGTGCTAGGCTAACTTGTAATTTTGTAGTCGGTGATCGGAGGGTTCCTTTTCCTTCGATTCGTGTGCCCAGCTATCACCACTCCGCACTTGTATGGGCTCACGAAGCAGCTCCCACCGCCTGAGACCCGCCGTGTACTTGTGCTAGTCACCAAGCTGCTGTTCAAGACAGCGACTGGCGTCAAGTTTGGGGACCGCGAGCCTCAATTCAAGTACGTGGGCTCCCTGGCTGTTGCGTTTCCTGTAACTCTAGTTTCTTACCACTCCTGTTCTCGTTCTTATAGGGTGCTCAACCCGTTTATCGAGAAGAACTCGCCTGCAATTCAGCAGCTCTTCGCCAACTTGGCCATGTCTCCAAGCCAGGATATCGACGAGTGCTTCGCCTCAGATAGCCGCAAAATCTACTCGCACGTGTCTTCATCCCAGCTGGTGGAGGACTTGGAAGTGATTCGGTCCATCTCGGAGAAGAACTTGTCCGAGATCGAGAAGAAGTTGGAGGACTGCGACTGCGCGCCCGAGGTATCCGAGAACTTCAAGACGGCAGTGCTGTCAGGGAACGACCCGCTGGAAAAGAGTTCGCTAACGAAGAAGTTGAGTGCCAACATGAAGTTCCTCAGCGGCTTCGGCAAGAAACCCAGGAAACAGTCCGATCTGTGACCAGCCAAAGCGGCCAGCTGGATGCCCCGACATAGACTGCTGTGGACCCCGTCGCGGCATCAGAGCACTGTGTGTATCACTTCAGCAAAGTATGATGTACATGTATGGTTGTATTTGTTGTCGTAGCGTAAAAAAATCAAGGCAGACGTTCACATTTCTCTTCTTGGAAGTGCTCGGTGAAGTGCCTGTAACAACGATAACGGCAACTATCCATATACAACATGCGAATGAGCAAAGGGATACAGCTCGTTATCCAAAATGCACAATCAGGCCCGAAGGCCTTTGCTTGTCTAACAGTCTACGTACGCGTCTAGACGGCAGCGTGTCCGTTAACAGCCGAGCCGTTGGCGGCGCCGTTGCCGGGGGTAGCTGGTCCGTTGTGACCTGGGAGGTTGAACGGGTTCGCATTCGGCGGGATTGCCGAGAAATCGTTCGTGGAGAAAGCACGACGCGTTCGCGAAAGCGACGGGTTCATGCCCGCCTCGGCGAGTCTCTGCTCTTCTTGCTGCTGCTTGCGCTGCGTGACCTTGCGCTCCTCCGCAGACATGATGGCCTGCAGACGACTGGACGAGTCCTGCAACGTACTCAGTTCCGTCTCGGACATGTTCCGCAGCACTGCGTTGAGCGTGTTGTCGCTCATGGCGTGCATCAGGTCCTCCTTCTTTCCGGGGCCAGCGGCGCGCATGTCAGCCTCACTGCCACTGGCAGTAAGAACGTTGATGAATCGCTGCTGCTCGACGATGATGGAGCGCATCTGCTGCACCGACAGGTCGTCGTCGCGGTCGTCGTTGCTCGAGTTGGCGCGCAAGATGTCCTCAATCACTACACCACGGCTCAAGGCATTGTTGTACAGCAGCCACGTCTGGATCTTTCCGGGGACGTACATCGCAGCGAGCAACAAGATGAGACTCAGCGACACGAGACCGAGCACAGCGTCGTGCACGAAGTAAAGCGTGCCCACGAAACGCGAGTTGCTGCCGAGAAGAACCAGCGCCCAGCAGCCTACAGCCGCCGCGAGGTATCCCATACTCAGCAGACACTGCCACATGCCGTCCACGTACACAAAGGCGAGAATGAGGCCAGAGCTCAGCACAATCACCAGAATGAGCTTTAGGAATCGGACGAGCCCATTCTCACCGTTCGAGCGAGATGAGGTGAAGAAGACCGCCTCGGCGCTCAGGTACACTGCAGCCATGGAGCAGCAGATGACCAACGGGAGCCACGTGGACTCCGTAAGGATCGAGTGATAGCTGTCGCCCGTCGACGAGATGGAGAGCGCAATCACGGCGAACAGTCCACCCTTGACCGTAATGCAGGCCTTGGACCACGGACGCAGAGTCGAGAAGTACGCGTTCTCTTCCTTGAACCACGCCTCCCACGACTGGTCCGGGTTGCCGCCGTCTCCGCGCATCCACTTGAACCACAAGCGGAAGTCCTCCATCACGTCCGACCACTCGAACGCGAGCGGGTTGAACCAGAACGGCGACCAGTACCAAGACACAAACACAAGCCACAACGACCACGTCATGGCGAAGTACTGGAAGCCGGCCGTGAACATGTAGTAAATCGTAAGACCGATGGCGATCTCCACTGCCGCGTACAGATGACTGCTGGCGTAGAAGCGGTAAAGCTCATCAAAAGACGAGTGCTTCGTCACGAAACCACGTCCCGTAGCACGGTACTTGGCACCACCAGCAAGAATCGTCTGGCCGAAGTAGAACCACTTGGTACCAATGTGGAACAGGAAGTATAGAGGGCCACCCGTGACGAACAGGACGATGATCTCGTTCAACGCCGCCTTGAAGCCGCGCTCGACGGAGATTGTCGCCAGCAGCGGTGCAGTCGTGAGGAACGCCACCGATCCAAGCATCATCTGCAGCTGGCTCAGCAGCACGGGCTCACGACCGCCAACACCCTCCAACGAAAGCAACGCGCGAAGGAGGTTGCAGTACAGCAAGATGTACACCGTCCAGATGATGATCGACGTGGACAAGTAGAAGCCCACGTGGTTGTAGTAGAACGAAAGCAGCTTGAAGAAGTCCAGACGCTGGCTGATGCGATACACATCACGCGAGAGCGACTGCTCGGCCGCACCCTGTGCCAGCTTGGCCTCGAACTTGTAGATCTGCTGCATGCCGACATCACGGCCCTTGCCGCACTTGGTGTACTCCGGGAACGTCACAGAGCCGCCACGCATACAGTTGTTGTAGCCCGCGAAGATATCTTCACTGAGGTTGATGCCCTTGCTTGCCTTGCTGATGCCACCGCGCGTGATGAAAAACAACTTGTTAAACACGTCAGGGTGGCCATAGTGGAGGCGCATGCGCAGCGGCCGCGCCAGCGTACGCTGGCTTAGCGTCACGAACGACGTCTCTTGCAGAGCCATGTAGTTCGCCAGCGAACTGACGCTGCCCGTGAAAATGTGCTCCGGAATGCCCACAATCGTGTATGGCCGGTCAGCGGTGCCCTTGTCAAACTCCTCGAGCAAGTTGCGCATCTTCAGGCCTTCCTCAAGGTATCCGTCCTGGTTCATGTCGATCGTCTGCAGATTCTCACCACGAGTGAACACGATGGCCGCGTTCTGGTTCTCAGGCTTGCCCTCACCCAAGATCGGGTTGCCAGGCAGCCGCACGCGGTAGATCTCATGCACCGAGCCGAGCTCCTCACCGCCCTTAATCAGCACCGAGAAGTACGACTGCTCCTTCTGGTAGTTCACGCGCACCTCGTCGATGTAAGCCACGCGGAGGTTCGGAAACCGGTGCAGCAAGAACTCGATGTCACTTGCCTTGGGGTCGTTGTTCTTCTTCTGACGGCCGTAGATCTGGCAAGCCACAACGTAGGTGAACTTGGTGTTGATCAGCTCCTCAAGCTTCTGCTGCGGAACTTGTTCAATCTCGGCAAGGAGACGAATGGCGGCTTCGCCGTACATCATACCCTGCACCGTGCGCGACAGCGTCTGGCCACGCAGAGAAGCCCACATTCGCAGCTCAATGGCAGTCTCCGGATCCTTCCAAATGTTCTTCTTGGGCTTGACACGCTCCAGGAAGTTCTCCCAATCGCGTTTGTACAGCGTCTGCAAGAACAGCAGCGTGTGCACATCCAGACCATCCTGCTTGCTCTCCAGATCCTTTCTAGAGTACAAAACGTCTTCGGCGTAGAACGGTGTCATGACGCTCCACGACTTCATCTCCTCGAGCAACGGCGCCAGCGGCATGTCCATAAACAACGAGTTCACAAAGAACAGCAGGCGACGACGGGCATCGTACGAGTGAGGCTCAGCATCGATCTTCTGTAGGGTCAGAAGCCCGTGCAGGTGCGACAGTACCACGTCGGTGTGGCTCTCGAACGCTGTGAGCGTGATCTGCTCGCCCGTGTAGTTGTCGTCCCACATGAACCCACGCTCCTGCGTGAGAATCCACGTCAAGCGGTCCGAGATACCCTTGCTTTCGGCATAGACCGGATCCTGCTCGTGCACGTGAGCCAAAATCTCCTTTCCGAGGTTCAGGAACGAACGCACGCGTTCACGAATCTGCATGATATGAGCACTCGGGATCGAGTGCGTCACCTTGCCGTTGTTGACCGCGGGTTTGTGGGTTTGCTGTTGCATGCGAGCAATACGAGCGACACCGGAGCCACGGCTACGACGAGGCGGCTCGAGTCCAAGAGACGACAGACCCGTCGTACTCGCAGACTTCGTGAGACCAGACGGAACTGGGCGGTACGAACTCGACTGCTGCGGGAACTCGTACGACGCATAGTCGGAGGGGTCCTTGCGCACAGGGATCACCTTGGCGTTGTTCTTCCAGGCACGAACATTGGACTTTAAGAGCGACACGAGACTCGCTAGAGAGCGACCGCAAGGGGCGATCTTCTGCAGGTTGAGCGCACGGAACACCCCCCGTGCTGCCCAAGAATTGAGCACGCTAGTAATGTACTTGACGTCGTTCGAGTGGCACGGGCCGAGCACATTCGTAAGCACCCAGTTCGCGAGCTCCCAGATCTCCTCCACGGATTCCTCCACCATCGGGTTTTCACTGAGAATCTCGAGCAACTTGTCTTGAAGCACACGCTCCGAAACGTTGCCATCGTTAGACGAGTAAATATCAAGCACGTTGGACGTGAAGTTCTCGAAGCAACCAGCCAGCTGGAACTGCGGCAGGTAGATTTCGCGCTGGTACCCATCGAGGCGGTGGAATTGAAGAAGAGACTTCTCCCTGTTCGAGAGCAAGTCGTCTGCACGCATGCTATCGATGATGGTGTCCCATGCCACCGAAAACGAGAACCACTTGCGTCGACGCGCTGCTTGCCTCTCCATAGGAGTCTGTTTGCGACGCGAGAACGAGAGCAAAGGCGTCTCGTCGTCGTGCACCGAGGTGCGGCGCTGAGAAAGAATACGGGACGTCGGATCTGCGGCGCCCGCGACACGATCCAGCACCTCGTGGCCTACCGACGTCGAGCCATACGACATGCCCGTGCTCTCTGCAATTTGAAGTCCAGTCTTCGAGTTCCTTGAGATTACCTTGGCGTTGAACGCATCCACGGCGCGGCTAAACGCTGATCGGACACGGCTGAAGTTACGGATCTCACCGATGTGCGACGAGAAGCCAACGAAGGTGCCCGTGAAAGCCATCCAGATCGAGTTCCAAATGGTGATGTCGACGCAGAAGACCAAGAAGAACGGCATCCAGTTCAGGAAGATGAGGAACGACGTCGTGATGATACTCACGCTGTTCTCCACATGATCGGCATACAGCAAGAAAGTTGGCACCACGAGGGGGTAAATCTCGAACTTGTAGCTGAAAAATAGCTTCCAGAAAAGCTGCGAAGCCCAGAAGAACTGATAGCCCACACTCATCGACTCCGGGTCGAGCACGTTGTCGCCCACGTACAAGCGGTTCATGGGGCTCACGATGTCGCGGATGAAAGCGATCGGGGCGAACTTCGTGCGGCGCGTCCAGTTCGTGAGACCCGGCATCACCTGCATGGCGCAGTTAACCAGTCCCGGAATGTGGCAAAACAGCACGACCACGTAGTACGACTGCCACCACAGGCCACCATAAGCCCAAGCGTACCAGTACAGCATCGAAGACACCACCGCGAGCGCTAGGTGCAGCAGAACGCGAAGGACATTGCGCACCGTTGAAAATGCCTTCTGGTGCATGTGGTACACAGCAAAGATGTCGAGTCCATCGCGGAGAATGTCCAGCAAGAAGGGCGTGATCAGAGTGCTCGAGACAATCTTGCACGCGTCCGCGAAGTTCATCTCTTGTTCGGTCGCAAACGCAAGCATCACCAGGAAGTGGAACGAGATCACGTGGAAGCTGAAGATTCGGTTGAAAGCGCGCAGCGGGAGCAGCCACGTCCGCTTCTCCACAAAAGTCTTGGCTGACTCGGTGAATCCCTCGGCGATGCTTTTCCGCTTGTTGAAGAATCCGGAGCCGCTAGCGCCTCCATTGAGCCCGCCTCGGCTGCTGAGTCCTCCCAGACCTTGGCGTTGCTGCTTCTTCTGCTGGTAAATCATGGCCGGACTGGGAGACGTCGTGTCGAGGACCTCTTCGTGCTTGTAGTCGAACTTCAGACACGCCTTCGTCCAGAAAAACTCGTTGAAATCGTCGTAGTTGTGGCGATCTTCGTGGTCATGCTTTGACGTCATTTCAGCCTTCAGCAGGCCATAGACAGGAGTCACCACCGTGTCCAAAAAGTATCCTGCTTCGCGCTCCGAGTGACGAACCGACGGGAACTCTTCCTTCATCTTGTGGAAGAGGAAGCACAGGAACTCGGGCGAGTGACGCAGGTTGCTGGCTTCACCCCAAATGAAGAAGAAGAGACACAAGTCCACCGAGATCTCGTCCACGCTAGTAAGACCACCCTGAGGTGCCCGCTGTTCGCTCCAGTGCAGTGGCTGGATCTTCAGCTTCGAACACCACTGGCTGTAGTTGGAAAACACCAAGTCGTGCAGCTTCCGGTACGGGTTTCCACCTTTGCGCGTGTTGTTCGTGAGCAGCATCACAATGTGCTCCGTCTGGTTGCGGAAGTTATCCAGCTGGAATCCGAACGAGCGCTGCACATTCACGGCGATGCGGAAAATGGTGCTGAACTGCTGCATGTTGTGCGGCAGCTTGGACGGCGAGAAGAAGTTGACCATGTTCTTCTCCATTGCCGACGCTTCTTCACCGGCTGGGCGCCACGACCGAGCGTCGGAGCTTGCAGACACGGGCGGGAACTTGGCCTTGCGAGCCTTGATCGTGTTGTTGCGCAGCGTCACACCACGCATGCGGTAATACCCGTAAGCCGTGCTGGTCACGCTGAGCGATAGAAGAAGCACGTACATCGCCAAGCAGTGTTCGGAGCAGAAGCCAACGTGGTCGTGGCTGTCTCCACTGAAGACGAAGCCCGCGAGGTCCCAAGCGTTTTCGGCGATGTCGCCCTCGCTGATCCACAGCGACAACGACAGCAGAATCGCCAGACTACCGAGCCAAGACGTCGACAAGATCACGACATGCTTCGTATCGATCTGCGGGGCGCATCCAAGCGCGACGCCCACTGCCACTAGTACCGCAGTGATCACACGCGTCGATAGAAGCGGCACAAACTGGCTGATCAACACGCCGCCGTACAAGCCAAGCATGGCACCCAGTGAGACCGGGTATACCAGGCAACAAACACCGCCTAGTACCAAACCACACAGGCAAGCAATTGCAGTGTGGATCCAGACCAAATCCTCAGGAGCGCTTGAACTCAATGCGCCATAGAAGGCTGCAGTGAGCCAGATCGAGCTGGCGTAGGCCGACAGCATCTTGGGGTGAGACGTTCCCCGGAAAGCCATGAAGAGGCCCACCAGCGCGTTGACTACCGCGAAGAACTGCACAAGCGCAATGTCGACGCGCAGCGAGACGTACCATGGGAGACCGTAGTCCACCGGGTTCTTATAGATCCATTCCTTCGTCGGGAAGGCCTCGGGGTTGCACCCCACCGATGTGTACCGGTTCTCTTTGCCCTTGTACACGCGCACATAGTCGATCGTGAAGTTGGAGGGCCACAGCGAGTCACAAATCTCGCCTTCACACGGCGGCGAGAACTTCTCGGAAACGGCCGTACTCAGAATGAGGTAACTCGGCTCCACGGGGATCTGGCGAGGAGGGACGCCCTTCTCCCACTTGTTCAGCGCTGAACCAGGGATCTCAAACACAAAGCTGCTGTCCATCCACCAGCGGATGTAGCCCTCCGGACCAGGCATCCAGTCCAGGCGGTACAAGTGATACGACTTGAACGCATTGGTCTCGAGCTGCGTCAGCGCCGAGATGGAGTCCAGACCCAGGTCACCGTAGTAGTCACTATTGATGCGCGTGAACTCGCCGAACTTGAGGCCCTTGTACCATTGATTCGGAGCGGGCAGCGACTCGGAAGCGGGGCGCATGTCGTCAGTCAAACTGGGACGGATCTGCAGCGACGTCGAGATGTACGCCGGCTCGTCCCGCGCCCGAATCTGCGCCTCAATGACATCGATTTCCGTGGCGCCACGTCCCTGGAACGGGTTCAGCCCGTACATCTCCGGGTAGGAGTTCTTGTCGTGCTTGTTCGTCAGGTTGCCACAGGCGTTGATTTTCTGCTTGACCTTCTGGGCCTTCTCAATGTAGGGCGCGCAGACATCAAAGCTCCAGGGCCACGTGCCGTCCTGGGAGCCCAGGAACGGCGCGCGGCCGATGTTGCCCATGATCCAGATAGCCGGCCACGTGCCGGGGATGCCCCACTTGCCGGGCAAGATGGCGCGCACCTCGACGTAGCCGCCTGTGTAGCAGAACTTGTTCCAGGTCTGCACGCTGCCGCTGACGTACTTGGCGCCGCGGTAGCGGTGCTTGGGCTTGGAGGTGGTGATGATGAGGTTGCCCTTGTCCACCTGCACGGCCTGGGGCAGGAAGTGGTGCTGGCCCATGTTGGTCGTATCGCGGATGTCCACGGCCGTCCACTTGGGGTCGAAGCCGGCCTCGAACGTGCGCTTGGATGAGTTGAACTCGTCCGAGAAAATGAGCGTGTACTCCATCATCTCGCTGACGTTGCCGCCGAAGTCCGGGAAGTTCTGCGCCGTCGTGGGCACCGACAGGTTGTAGAACTTGGGGTCCGTGTCCGGGTCGATCCACTGCCGCTGGAAGGCCGTGAGGTTGTGCCGCGCGCGCGCCAGCGCGTCCGTGATGGGTCGGGACGCGGTGCAGCACGCGGGCAGCAGCGCCGCCAGCAGCGCCAGCGTCAGCAGCAAGGAGCTCCGAGCGCGCGCCATGGTGGGGGGCGTCTTCGGGGCGGGGACAGCGTCGGCCTGCAAAATGCGGAATGAGCTCGGGCAGATCTTCCGCATCAGCCCAAAAATGCGCTGCCGGGAAACACTTGCGCTCAGTATGAATCCTCGGAGCATAGTGGGGGTAAGTGAGTCATGTGGCCCGCTGGACGATTCGAAAGGTGGGAACGTGGTACAGCAGCCTCAGCCACAGCTGACTTCGGTCTCCGCCCGAGTCGCATACGTCGGCGGCCACCCAGCGCTGACTGGCCTCGGGCCGCCCAAGCAAACGCCTACACTGCACAGCCGGCCTTGGATACCGCTTCGCTTTCCCTTCTTTTGTCCCTCGCGGCTGGACCCGCACGCAAACCCAGTCTCGAATCCGCGCGCGAGCCCGCAAGGCCGGCGGTGTGAATGTCACACTCGCTCAGCGGTTCTTGCTGGCTGCCGATATGCTATGATGGACTGCCAAGCCAAGCAAGCAGCGCGGTAGACGCGGAAGAGGGCTGCGATCCTGATTTCCGTGCGCACTGCAGCACGCAGCGGCGGCAACAGCCTGCGGCTCTCCACCAGCGAGAGCGGATCCTCAACGATCGGGCAGCGTGCTTGATCATCAAACTTTGATGGGGGCAACCCCTGCCACTGGCAGTGCCAGACGCGCTGCTTGGACAAGTTGGAGCGCGGCTCGGCTCGCTAGAAATCGGGCCACACGTTGCAGTTGGCGTCAAATCGCGGGATAAGTAGCCACCAAAGACGCGGCGCGGCATCCTGCTCATGTTTTCCAAGCACCGCTGGTCCACCGCGAGCAGGAGTCGAAGCGACGCCGTCGCCGCCACCGGCAGTCTCCTCAATCGGACATCTAAGTTGGCCTCGGCGAGTATCATGTGCAACGTGGCCCACCATTTTCGATCGGCCGTGTACCCGCGCGTCACGCTCTCGGACTCAGACTGACACGCATGATGTGATGTGGTGCACACCAACCAAAAATCGAACCCTCGAGTGCAAGAAAGGTGCAATTCCCTCGAATGTAAGCGCGGACCTGGTCCTTGGTCCCGCGGTGTCCATCGGGGCAAAGCAAGCGAAGTCATCACAAAAGCGCAGCACTAAGGCCAGCGGACAATATGCCAGGTTGGCCAGACGAGGAGATGCTGCGCGACACGGCATGATGCCGGGCCACCACCAACCTTCGCGTCCAACCAAAACCTTTCCGCCGCGGCATTGCATTTTGTCAAAGCCGTTGACGGTCCCGGTGAAAGAGCATGAATGCGCTCGGTTGTGGATCCTGGCACCACGCCTTTCTTCACCGAGTCAACACGAGTTCGATTCCCCCCTCGCACTTTTGCTGACCAAGCAAGCAGCGTCGGGTCCGCAGTCAATTAACAAGTGCAGAACCGCCCGCGCAGACGCTGCCTTCGTGGCTGGATGACTGTCGGTCTCCGAGTGCTGCCTTGGCCTGGAACACGACGCCGAACGAGCCATTGTGCTGCCGCATCAGATCGATCGACGGTCTCAGATCTGAGTCAGATGCACCACCGCAATTACGTACGCAACACCAATGTAGCGTACACCACACTGACCATGCCCTTCGCGCTCCACCACACACGCACTTTGCTCGTCGACCTCGCGCATCAACCGCTTCGACATGTGGCTCCGACGATCCTGCCTGCCCGCCCTGGCGCGCGCGCGCTCGGGACAGCGCTCGTTCCTGCAGCGCAATGCGCCCACGCTGGCGCGCGCCTTCGCCACCGACTACTCGGCCGTCACGGCCGAGAACATCCGCAACGTGGCCATCGTGGCACACGTCGACCACGGCAAGACGACGCTGGTGGACCAGCTGCTCAAGCACGGCGGCAACACGCTCTCGGAGGATCGCGTCATGGACTCCATCGACCTGGAGCGCGAGCGCGGCATCACCATCATGTCCAAGTGCACGCGCGTCGAGTACAACGGCCACGTGCTCAACATCGTGGACACTCCGGGTCACGCTGACTTCGGCGGCGAGGTGGAGCGCATCCTCAGTATGGTGGATGGTGTGGTGCTGGTTGTAGACGCCACGGAGGGCCCCATGTCGCAGACCAAGTTCGTGCTGACCAAGGCGCTGCACCGCGGCCTGAAGCCGCTCGTGGTCATCAACAAGGTGGACCGCGACACCAGCCGCCTGGATGGCTCGGTGGAGAACGAACTGTTCGATATGTTCGTGGCGCTGGATGCCACTGACGACCAGCTCGAGTTCCCCGTGCTGTACGCTTCTGCGAAGCAGGGCTGGGCCGTGCACGACCTGGACGACGCCAGCCAGACGCGTGACAGCATGCTGCCGCTGCTGGACGAAATCACCCGCTACGTGCCTGCTCCGGAGACCAATGCCGACAAGCCGTTCGCGATGGCCGTCACCATGATTGGCCACGACCCGTACGTTGGTCGTCTGGCTACGGGCCGCGTTCACGCCGGAACCGTCAAGGTACGCAATCTGCTCTGCTGGTAATGCTCTTTTTGGTGCGCGTCGACCTTGTTCTGACTTGCTGCGTGTGGAATGATTTCGTTTAGATCGGAGACTCCATTCAGGTGATGAACCGCGACAGTAAGAAGCTCGAGGCTGGTCGAGTGACGAAGATGTTCGTCACCCGTGGCGTTGTGAAGTCAGAGATCACATCGGCTACTGCTGGTACGTTCAAGATTATCACAAGCTCGTTGAAAGAGCTCGATAAGCTCACAATTTGCTGCGGTTTTGTTTGTTTGTAATAGGCGACATTATCACGATTGCCGGTGTCAACGCTTACGTGTCCGACACCATCGCTGACGTGGCTGTGACGGAGCCCATTCCGTCACCACAGCTCGACCCTCCTACGATCTCGATGACTTTTGGTGTGAACGACGCGCCGACTGCCGGCAAGGAGGGAAAGTTCGTTACGTCTTCTCACATCAAGCAGCGTCTTGAGCGCGAGTGCGAGGTACGCATCTCGTTCCAGTTAGCGTGTACACTCGGTGAGTCGCTAACGTTTGATTTCCGCTTGTTGTGTCCAGAACAATGTTGCTATCTCCATCTCCCCCAGCAAGTCCTCGGAAGCCTTCGACGTCCACGGCCGGGGCGAGCTTCAGCTCGCTATTCTGATTGAAGAAATGCGTCGCGAAGGCTTTGAGATGTCCGTATCGGCCCCGCAGGTGCTCTTTCACACGGACCCGGAGACCAACCAGAAGCTGGAGCCCATTGAAGAAGTGACGATCGACGTCGACTCCGACTTTTCGGGCACGGTTATCGACAAGCTGTCGACTCGTGGCGGTGAGATCGTGGAGTTCAAGGAGATGCACGACAAAGTGCGTCTTCAGTTCAAGATTCCTAGCCGCTGTCTGATGGGCTACCGCAGTGAGGTATGCATTGCTTTGCTCCCCTTTTCCGACGTAAGCCTGGACTTTTAACTGGACATTGTGCTTTTATCGTGTGTAGATCAAGACCGACACGCGTGGAAGTGGCATCCTGAACTCGATTTTCCACGGCTACTCGCCGTTCCAAGGCTCGGCGACTCCTCCGTCCAAGGGTAAACTGATCTCCTCGTCCGGAGGCATGTGCACGGTAAGATTCAGCTGGGTTGCGCGCTTGTTGTCGCTTATGTGCAGACCTTCTCACTATTGCATTCCTTTGTTGTTCAGGCCTACGCGCTCAACACGCTGGAAGACCGCGGTGAGATGTTCGTCAGGCCTGGTGACGAGGTGTACGAGGGCATGATCGTGGGTGAGCACAGCCGCCCGACGGACATTGAGATCAACCCCACCAAGGAGAAGAAGCTCACGAACATGCGCGCTGCGGGCACGGACGAGAACGTCAAGCTGTCCCCGATCCGCCAGTTTTCGCTGGAGGACGTAGTCACCTACATCGGCGAGGACGAAATGATCGACGTGTCCCCGTCCAAGATCCGCATGCGGAAGCGCGAGCTGACGGCAAACGGCCGCAAGCGGGTGCAGGGCAAGAAGAAGTAAGCGAACGCTGTCGGCGCTTGTGACAGCAGCAACGTGGCGATTTTACCAGACATCTGAGCAATTCGTATTCATATAGAGGCAACAGTAGACGAGTCACAAGACACATAGAGCCACTAGTGTGCTTGCTTGCAAACAAGACGTATTCATGTCAACCGGTTCGTCCTCCAGTGTCCTCCTATTAATACGTCCTCCATGAAGCGCAACAACAAAATCCACAATGTTGCGCAATCACGTCTTATGTTGCACGATCTTTAATGACTTGATTTTTGTATGCCGCCTTTTGAGTGGCGGATCATTGCGAGCGGAACCATGGCGCTGTCTTCGGAGGACGAGGCCGCGTACAACATGTTGGCCATGAAGATGCAGCGCGACGTCAACTGCCTGGCCGATCCGGACCGCAGCGTGCGGCGCCGAGCCGTGGACAAGCTGCACCGCGCGCTGCAGAGCGAGGCGTCGCGCGTATCCGCCGCGGTGCTGCGATCTCAGTGCTCGGCCAATCTGCAGCGCCCTCTACTGCAATGTGCCGAAAGCGACGCCGTGGAGAAGTGCCGCGAGAGATCGCTGACGTCGCTGCTGTTCCTGTGCGAACGCGGGGCTCTGGAGCCGTCGGACGCGACGCTGAAAGAGCTGGTGGCGCTGGCCAACGTGCGACTGGGCAAGCTGCCGTACCCGGAACCGACGGAAGAGATCCGCCTGCTCATCTTGCAGCTGCTTCACGCATTCCTCAAGCAATTTGCAGCCGTAGAAGGCACACCGACTCTGCGCGACGTTATCTCGGAGCTGGCCAACGCCCTGGGTAAGACGGCAGTGGACCCGTTCCCGGACGCCAAGAAAATGTCGGCGGAGTGCGTCATCTTGATATCGAAGACCTGGAAGAGTGACGTGGGCATGCAGATCGGAACGATCGTCAAACCCATGGTGACGAATCTGGGCCACCAGCACAGTCGTGTGCGCGTTTGTGCGCTGCAGGCACTGGAAGCCGCGGTGCCCTGTGGCTCGGAAGCTCTTCCGGAACTCATGAAGGAGGTGCTGCTGCCAGCTGTGAGCAAAGTCGTGTTTGATCACGCCCCTTCCGTGAGGAAGCAGCTCGTGAAAACGCTAGCGGAGTGGCTTGCCAAGATTGAACAAATCCAGCAGTTTGAGGCTGACATCTTCCCGATCTTCCTGGCAGGCATCGTTGATGATGCTCCTGAAGTTCGAGCGCTTTCTCTCGCAAAATTGAACGAGCTGTCCGCTATATGGGAGGCTCGAGATGAAGACGGAGGCGTCAAGTCGGGTGACGTGGAGCTAATGGAGGTGGATGCGGACTCTGCTCAAAGTGCGCCGCCTCTTTTCTTCGAATCGCGTCCACCTCTCGGCGCCCGCAAACTTGCGGCAAGCATCCAAACGAAGGTATTGCCGCCTCTACTCGAGAAAACGGGAGACTGGACAGTGCAAGTTCGTGAGCGCTACACCCAAGTTCTCAGTGCTTACTTGATCTTGCTGGAGCAGAACATGAACCCCTTCCTCGATAAGGTCTTTGCAGCGTTGGGCAAGACTTGCCGGGATGATGAGGAAGCCGTTTTCAATAGCGTGAAGGCGTGCTCTGGTGTGGTCGGCTTTTATGCGGACTCCCAGATGATTTTGGCCTCTTTGCTGCCGATGGTGGCTGGCAGGCTGGCAGGACAGGACACCGCGCAGCATCGTACAAACGGGCTGATCCTACTAGGTATGAGTATTGAAGGCATGACGGCTAATACGATCGGAGGCCACTTGGAGGTAAGGATTCCTTTATACTGCCAGCTTGTCAGAAGGAGATCTCACGCGTTTACTTGATCGTGGAATCGCTTAGCTCATTACGGAGGCCTTGTGCGACGCTGGCTTGCGCGAATCTGAGGTTGCAGACCTCCAAGACCAACTGGCTGGCGTTGTTGCAAGTATTATCAAGACCGCCGGATCCTTGCTTTCCCAAAAAGATGAAATTTGCTTCCGACTCTTCTGGGTGCTGAGCCACCTCCTCGCGTCGTCATCGGAGGCGTCTTCGGCATTTGAAACGGTAAGTTGCGCCGACACGAGTATCGCTGGATAGTGTTTTCAACGCTAGGAAATGCTAACCTTTCTTTCTGTTACCCTGACATCAGGCAAGCGAAGCCATGGTGGAGCTAACAGCGAAGATGGGGCAGCCATTGGAGGTAAATTGCTTGCGTGAAACCCTAAATGTTGTGACTCCAGTGAACTGTAAACAAACTTGAATCGATGCGTTCACTTTCTAGGCACTCTACTCGCGCTACATGGGCAAGCTCCTGGATACAATGACGCTTCCTACCGATGCGGCTACGAGTTGGCAAAAGAGCAACCCGAGTCGCGTTCTGTTCGACTCACTTTGCCGACGTGGTGGAACGGTACGGATCATTTTAGATGCAAAGTTTGGTTTCCGATGACGTGCTTATACGTCAACTGGTTGTGGTTCCTGTATTTTAGGCCTGTGGCGAGAACCTTGAGAAAATCGTTCCCGTCTTTTTGGTGCACCTAGAACCCACCCAGGATGCAGATGTTCGACTCGCGTTCCTCGCACTGATGGAGACGATGCTAAGCACCGATTCAATCAGCGAGGTGTGTCAGGATGCAAGATGGTCGAGCTGCAGCATTGATCTAATTTTCTTTTGTATGATTCACTCAGGCCTTCAAGCCATTCAGTGCCCAATTGCTCCAAAAAGCGATCATTCCGAACATTGTTTGGCGTGGAGGACGTGTAGCTGCAACCATTAGGTAGGGGGCATCTTTGCTAGTGGGCGGTTCTTTCATCACTGATACGTGCACTCTCTGCTTTCCTTGCTTTAGAAAAGTGGCTGTTGCGTGCGCCTACACGCTACTGCGCCAGGGCATTGCCGACCAACCGTGCTTGTTTGAGACTGCGCCGCAGGTAAATGCTTGATCTTGCTATTGTTGTGCCACCCCGGATGATTCCAACCAGTGAACTTGCAGATGCTTCCTGTGCTGAAATCATCAATGGATGATACCGACGCCAAAACTCGCCAACTGGTTTGCCTCGCGTTGCAATACCTGTTTGTGGCACTGCCCGGGTGCTTGGGAGGTATGGCTTGCGTCTTGTTTGCTGTGAGTTTAGTAGCGATGCCTGACATGAGAAACGTGTGCGTTTACTACGATCACAGAGGAGCCCGTGCATCAGCTCTATGCGGAGATCCTGAAGCGCCTGGATGACAGCAATGATACTGTTCGCAAAGCTGCATGCCAAACGTTCACCACGTTCCTGAAAGCTGCACCAAAAGAGCACTTCAGAGGAACGATCATCGACTACACTTTGGATTGCCTTTTTGTCCACCTAGACGATTCCGAGCCCGATATTCAGGTAAGCAAGCATGATAAGGACAAGACCCAGCCAAATGACCTCGTCATTATTGCTGGTTAAAGAGTGCCACTGACATGAATTGCTGGTTTGCTGTTGAATATGGCGCAGGCGGCTGTCTTCGAGGTTCTGAAGGAAACGGTTGCCATCGATGCACCACGGCTGGCGAAAAAGGCGGAGGAGAATCGGACCCGCCACCAAAGCCCTCGGTACTGCGACCAGCTTCTGGGCTTGGCAACTGCGCAGTCGACATGAGCTAGGTTAGTTAGCCTAGAGTGGTCTCATTTGTCACAACAAGTCTGCAATGACACTCTCACCCCACTACGTGGAGACCGCTCAGTTTAAGCCGTCTCGAGCTTCTGCTCGTCCAAGTTCTTGAAGTACGCGACCAAACCTTCGATGCGTTTCTTGTTCTCTTCTTCCTCCTCTAGCAGCCTCTCGCGCTTGAGCAGCTTTCTCTTGCCGAACGACGTCTTGGCCGCTTTGAAGGCGAAGATCGGCGGTGATTCTTGACTTGCAACTGGCGTGACATTGTTGCCCTTCTGCCGCTTCGACAGACCCTTCTTGACACGACCAGCTTTCTTTCGCTTGCTCTTCGGGCCAGGTTTCGCCGCGTTCACCTCATTCTCCTGCAATCAAGAGCCCACTCACGTCACTCAAACCTACAACTGCAACAACTCTTCCAACCAGCATGCGCCTCCACCTTATCCCCGTCATAAGAACAGTCTGCAACGGTGGAAGGAGCATAAGGTTAGTAGGCCGCGGAGGTAACGGCAACGTCAGCTATATTTGCGCAGCCAGAAGGCAGCTCCAAGAGAAGCGCAAGGCCGATCCACTCACTGTCTTCGTCGGGTGTGTCGCTGAGCTGGCACGTCTCCTTCATCGGCACCTTGTCTCCCTGTCGTCGCGTCTGCATCGTTGGGTGCCCGCGTTCGCCCAAATCAAGTTGAAGTGACCATCACTCCTGCAAATCTAAGGTGGCCGTCGTCGATTGGTGGAAACGGATCCTATTTTTAGCGAACCGCAGCTTGCCAGGCGGTTCTCGCCCGCCACTTCTCTTTCCCCCACACAAGCGTCGATAGCCAGCACCATGAGCGCCATGAAGGTCGCGTCCGACGAGCCGCAGGGCACCATCTCCATCGAGGTGCCGCAGCACGCACTGCAGAAGATCCGCAACCAGCTCATTAAGTCCGTGGACGTCCGAAACGTGCGCGGCATCTCCCAGTTCTTCGGCCTCGGTGCGTCCGAGTAGGCGACGTGGCGGCCTCCCCTCCCGCCCCTGCGTCTCCTTCCTTACTAACCTCTGTATTGTATGCGATCACAGGCGAGGAGAAGCCTTTCAATGTGCCTGGCCGCGAGGTGCTGGCCTCGCGCTGCCGCAAGAACGCGCTGTTCTTCAGCGCCAACTACGCCATCTCCGCGGCGCTGGTCGGCGTCGTCACGATGTACGTGCTGCCTGTTTGTCTGCGTTGGAGTTGGGGCCAGAGGACTGGAGGTTTACGAATCGCTGATGTGGTTATTGATGTTGTACAGCCTGCTGAACCCGTTCTTCCTGTTCGTGTTAATCTGTCTGGGCGGCTTCTGGCTCTACATGTCGAGCGCCACAGCGAACGAGTCGCCCGAGAATCCTACCAAGATAATGGGACGCACTGTGACGCCTGACCAGAGGAAGCTTGGCATGCTTGGTGGTACGTTTACGTGCTGAAGAGATGCTATTGGACACTAGCTCATGCTTTTTGTCTTGCTGTGTTGTACAGTGAGCGCTGCTGTGATTGTTGTCTTCGGCGGCTCGATTCTCTTCACGATCTGCTCGGCTAGGTAAGTTGACTCGATACGCCTATTTACGCGGAAGCCCATGAGCTCACAAGTTGTGACGGATTTCTTGCTTTCAGCGGCGCACTCGCTATTTCGCACGCTATTCTGCGCGATTGCCCCTCTATCCGAGAGGAGGACGAGCTGGGTTTCCTGTCGAGCGAGGCGGACCAGATCGCAGACACCGTGTAAACGTGGCTGGGGCATTTCGTTCGGCGAGGACAACTTTCTAGGCCTGCATAGATCGATTTGAAGAAAACACGGATAAAGCTCTGCAGCTGGCGTGCAAGATCACAAGTATGACGGCAGGGCAAATGCACATCCTTCAATACAAACGCAGTTTTCGCACCGAAACGTTTTCTGCGTAATGTTGTGACTTGCTTTGGTATCCGCTAAACACTCGATTCGGCCTTCCAGCAACAATGCTATCAACGACAGCGGCACTGAGATTAAAATGAAGGACTCGCCGTGTATGCCGCCGTTCAAGTTCATCGAAACGTTTTGGCTGGATTGACGACACGAGCAGCAAAAGCTGGACCTGGGACGCCGACGTGAAGCAGCGCAAGATGCTCGACCTGGCAATTGAGCGTGATGTTGATATCACAGAGGCGTTTTCGAACTCGCCGCCGTGGTGGATGAACAGCAACCACGCCACTGCAGGCGGGGAGGATGGGTTAAAGGACAATCTGCAAGCCTGGAACCACGGACAGTTCGCGCTTTACATGGCGACCGTTGTGAAGCAGGCGAAGGAAAGCTGGGGCATCACTTTCACCTATGTCGAACCCTTCAACGAGCCGATGTGCTCATGGTGGCAGTACCCTGGTGGGCAAGAAGACTGCCACTTTGATGTCGACACGCAGAAGGATGTGGTACTGAAGCTGCGCTCTAAGCATGACACTTTTGGACTTCAAGACGTGGCCAATGCGGCGTTCCGATGAAAACTCAACACGCAGACACTCGCCACACTCGACGCCATGTCAATGGATGCTCCAGTGGCTGCGATCGGAAAGATTAAAACCCACGGGTACGGCAACCGCGAGTCCGATCGAGCCAATTATTGTTGTACTGTGATGCGAGGACACTTTCGCTGACGATTCAAATTGCAGACACAGGTCATTCCACAACTGTTTATCTTCTCAATTCTTTTGGGCATGCCAGCAAATCCGCTGGTGTTGACTCGGTGCTTCCTGTGAAGTGAGCTGCTGCGTGCAATTGCGCCAATGACGTTAGCTCGCTAGCTGCGACTCGAAAATGAGTTGCTGTTGAGCAGTTGCAAACACCACCGCGGCATTCAACGTCTGCATGGGATCAATCCAAGTCTGCTGCGACGCTTGCTAGAAGAATCGCCCCAGTATCTGTGTCTTCAATGATCTTTAGATGCCGTTCTCAGTTTTGCAGCAGTACTTCGCGAAAACAAAATGATCCACTTGCTGCTGTCTGTATGGGGGGGGGGGGGGGGGCGCCCCCCCCCCCCCCCCCCCAACTGTCCCCCCCGACCCCCCGCGCCCCCCCACCCCACGCCCCCCCACCCCACCCACCCCCGCCCCCCT
>JAABLK010000488.1:7893-18568 GCA_012295415.1 Phytophthora chlamydospora | reverse complement strand
TGCAGCACCTTGCTTGGAGTTTCCGTACTTACTGGATACTGTTAACTTTCAGGCATCATACGAGTTGTTCTTCCAAGCGAAAGTTTTCACATCGACGATGTATGAATGTACAAGCTCAATTGTACGGATACTGCGGTGCAACGAAAAAACGTGTTGCAGGCCGCAATCTGCAGCGCCATTTTCTTAGCATGACGCAGCCATTTCCAATCGTTTATATTATCACGGCTGTTTTGAGCCCAATCTCGCCGAGAACTCGAGCCTCTCTTTGCAGGGATTCCATCCCGTGATGCAAGCGCTTCCGTGAAACAAGCCGTTGTACGCATCGATCTCTTGCCTTTCCATACTGCAGACGAGTCAAGTTCCCACAACAAGCCCATTCTGGATTATGCTTCACATCACAAAAAATCTCCGTGTTCCCGAGATCTGTTGTGGGGACTGCATCTCAACCGCTGAACACCGTGTCCTCAGCTTGATGGCACTCCATAACCTGCGTTCCAGCGAGCAACACTCCCGAAACACTTGAAACGAGAACGATGCGCGTGAACCACGTCGTGCTGGCAACTGCTGTTGCTCTGCTGTCTAGCGTCAATGGCAACGATGAAGTGGTGGCTGCCCGTGATCTGCTCTCCTTCACCGACATCAGCGAACCGAGCGCTGCGACGAAGGGGGCCACGAAGCAAAAGACGGTGATCTCTTCTGCCTCTGGATCGAGCAGTGACGGCGGTGTCACGCAGGTTCAAAGCGAGGTTCAGGGAGAGGCCTCGGGTAGCAGCGGTAGTGCTTCTCTTTCGTCGGTGAAGGCTACGAAGGCCCCGGCGACGAAGGTTACCAAGGCTCCGGCAACGAAAACTACAAAGGCTACCAAGACGGCAGCTTCCGCTTCGGGCTCAAGTGGCGATGCCAGTGCGCTGGACGACTCGCTGTCAATGAGCGGCAGCGGGTTTGATTCGCTGTCCTTGAGTGGCAGTGACCTTGCCGACTTGATGGGCTCCTTGAGCGACAGTGAGATCAACGCCTTGCTGGGCTCATTGGGCGACTTCTCTAGCGTCGGCAGCGGATCCGACTTCAGCGACCTGGATGCCTTGCTGGCGTCCTCGAGCGAGAGTAACTCTGGCAGCGACGATGCCTCGGTTGCCACGAAGGCCCCAGCGAAGAAGACGAAGACCAAAACGGTTGCACCTGCGTCGGGGTCGAGCGCGGACGGCAGCGACTTGAGCGCTCTGCTGTCCTCGAGCGGAAGCGAAGCGACTGCATCGGCGTCTGGATCGACTGAGTCTGGCAGCGACGACCTGGACTTG
This sequence comes from Phytophthora chlamydospora, assembly GCA_012295415.1. Classification (NCBI taxonomy): domain Eukaryota; phylum Oomycota; class Peronosporomycetes; order Peronosporales; family Peronosporaceae; genus Phytophthora; species Phytophthora chlamydospora. The sequence goes on along the minus strand of JAABLK010000488.1, from coordinate 17,270 downwards.
GAGGCACTCCTGTCGAGCGCCAGCGATTCTGGCAGCTTGGACCTGAGCGCTCTTTTGTCGAGTGATTCTGGCAGCGACGACCTTGACTTGAGCGCTTTGCTGGGAAGTTCGTCGGGAAGCGAAACAACGGCATCCACGTCCGGCTCGACAGAGTCTGGCAGCGACGACCTGAGCGCTCTCCTGTCAAGCACCAGCGAGTCTGGTAGCTTGGACCTAAGTGCCCTCCTGTCGAGCACCAGCGAGTCTGGCAGCGACGACCTGAGCGCCCTCCTGTCTAGCACCAGCGAGTCTGGTAGCTTGGACCTAAGTGCCCTCCTATCGAGCACCAGCGAGTCTGGCAGCGACGACCTTGACTTGGACGCCCTCTTGTCGGGATCAACTGACGCGGCCAGCGGTAGCTCGACGACGACTGCTTCAGGATCAACCAGTGTCAGCACCACCAAAACAAGTGCCCCGGCCGCCACCTTGACACCTGTGACGGACGCGAACGCCGACGCGCCCAAGTGTGAAACCGGATTCTGGTCTGGCATCAAGAACTGGTGGAGCAGAGCTACCGGCGGTGATACGTCATGCTCTTCTTCGCGCCGACTCCGCCTGGAGTAAGCATATTTGATGGTAATCTGACGCACAACTCCTCATACCAAATGTGTTCAAGACAGTAAAAACATGAGCATTTTTGAGATTAAAAAAACTCATCTGAGTTCTAATTTGCTGAAAGCATGAGTGCTGCAAGCGAGTTGTCGACTCTGCTTGCTAGTATGGATCCAGGAGTTATATACACAGTAACAACGAACTTCAATTTGAATCGCACAACCTTATCCAAAGATTGAAATTGCAAAAACAATCGACCAGCAACGAGTGAGTGACAACCGGCCTCCATTCATCAGGCAACTCCATCCAACCTCGCGGTTATAGTTTTGTGACCAATACAGTGCAGTACGTCTTGAAGCGACAGAGCAACAATTCCATGAAGCTAAGCGTAAGCCTCATCTCAACAACAACTGCAACCAGATCGTTAGTGATTGAATAATGGTACACCGTTTGGTTTCTCAAAAAGGTAAAAGTGACAAGGTTTCATAAAAGGATTCTACAGTTTGGACCGCGAATCCAGAAGCACGCACATTGGCGGTCACCTGTGCGCTTGCAAAGATTGCTTCGCTATTAACTCTTCGCTGCATGGAAGCAGCAGGACTCCTGCCGCAGGTTGAGAGCGTTTCCCGCCGTCGGAACTGGTTCGGGATCCGACGGCGGGCAACCTAAACAAGCAGCTTGCTGCGACTATAAGAGCTCTTGAAGCAAGTTGTTCGAGACTCATTCTCCGATTTCCCAAGTTCTCCATCGAGCACCTTCCTTCAACGCCCAGTGAATTGCGCCATGAGCGGTTCGGCAACTTTGTTAAAGTCCCAACCAGCTTCCGAGAGAGATGTGCTTATTCCAGTCAACACTGAAAGCTTCCCGAGTTACGACAACTTCAACAAGACTCTGGAAATCTCAGACCTGGCAGTCGGAACTCCGGATGAAGACTCGGCAGCGTATGGTTTCAGGTACGTTCTCAACAACAATTGATTGTAGGGGTTCAACAACATGACTCACTTCGTTTTGTTTGCTGCAGTTTCCGGACGCTGTGGGCGTATGCTGGACCGGTTTGGCTCATGAGTATCGCGTACGTAGATCCAGGAAACCTGGAGAGCGACTTACAAGCGGGAGCATACGCCGGGTACCAACTCATCTGGATGCTCTTTGGCGCAACTTTGATGGGATACTATCTTCAAGTGCTGGCCGCTCGCCTGGGCGTCGTCACGGGGAAGAACTTGGCTGAAATGTGCAAAGCTGTGTATCCTCGCTGGGTATCATTCACGCTGTGGATCATGGCCGAAATTGCCATCGTCGGCAGTGACATCCAAGTGGTGCTGGGGTCATCGATCGCTTTCCAGATCCTCTTCGGGTTCCCACTCTGGCTTGGCTGCCTCTTCACTGGCATCGACACGTTCACGTTCCTGCTTCTGCATCGTTACGGTGTCCGCAAGCTTGAAGCCTTCTTCGTGTCGTTGATCGCGATCATGTTAGTGTGCTTCTGCGCCAACCTGGTGCGCGGAGATATTTCAGCAGCGGACATTGCAAGTGGCTTCGTTCCTCAAGTGGAGAGATATGCCGTGACGCAAGCCGTGGGCATTGTTGGTGCCGTCATTATGCCCCACAACATCTTCTTGCACTCCGCTCTCGTTCAAACACGCCAAGTGAATCGATATGACGGCCGCAAGGTCCGTGAAGCCAACAAGTATTTCGCAATCGAGTCTGGCATCGCGTTGTTCGTGTCTTTCCTGATCAACCTCGCGGTACTGGCCGTCTTCGCCAAGGGCTTCTTCTCCACGGACTGTTCGGCGACATACGCTGTCAACGGTCTCAATACAGCTTGCGTTCCCGGCGCCATTGCGGACGGAGAGACGTATGGCTCATGCCAACTCGCGAACGGCGGAGAGGGTTTGTGCCAAACCATCGGTCTCTTTCAGGCTGGTCAAGCGCTCAGTGGAATGTTGGGCCAGTACGCAGACACTATCTGGGCCATCGGTCTTCTCGCAGCAGGCCAAAGCTCCACGATGACGGGGACGTACGCGGGTCAGTTCGTGATGGAAGGATTCATTAACCTCCGAATTCCTCAATGGAAGCGCGTGGCGCTCACGCGTGGCATGGCGCTACTGCCCGCAGTTGGGGTTGCCATTCTGAGCCAGCAAAACCCCGCAGACAGTGACGGCATGGATGAACTGCTCAACGTGCTGCAGTCAATTCAGCTGCCGTTCGCGCTGCTGCCCGTGCTGATCTTCACCAGTTCACCAGTCATCATGGGTTCTTTTGCGAACAGTAAGACGACAGTCGTGAGCGGTTGGGTGCTGGGCGGTCTGGTGTGCCTCATCAACATGTACCTCATCTTCGAGACCCTGGACGTCGCCGCAATGGGAGCTACCGGGCTGACTGTACTCGTCAGCACCTGCTGTCTGTACTTCGGCTTCCTGGTCTACTTGATCCGGGTCGACCCATCCACGCCCGAGCAGCGAACTCCCCCGATCCCCACGACGCGCCACATCTCACGAGCAGTCCCGTGCATCCGTCGCGATACCTGGCGCCTTAGCGAAATGTAGTCTGTACTTGATCCGCTCGATGATGTGACGCATGTTGCCTTTTTCAACGGACCACTTCAACTTGCAACGACTGAGTTCGGATTGGCCAAAACGATGTCTTGTATCAGCCAATCGGAAGGCTCTAGTTGGTCCCACGTCCAATAACCGACAACATCGTGTCACCACCGCCGACACGGGGAGGGAGAGCTTGCCACTCCTCCTGCGACTGCTGCTTCAGACACCGCGACAGCCATGGGTACCGCAGCAACGTTGGGTATGCCGAAGACCAGGGCGTCGGAGCTGGATCTGCTGCTGGGCGACGAGGTGGAGGACGTGGCCAGCTACGACGCAGTGGACAAGGCGCTTGCGCTGTCGGTTGGGGAGGTTCAAGCCCCTGATGAAGAATCCTCGACGCATGGATTTAGGTACGATGCCTAGCTGCTGGCTGGAGTGTAGATGACAGGGCGACTCACCTGTGCTCTCCGTGCTGCAGCTGGCGGACGCTGTGGGCCTATGCTGGGCCAGGATGGCTTATGAGTATCGCGTACGTGGATCCCGGCAACCTCGAGAGCGACCTGCAGGCTGGAGCATACGCCGGGTATCAGCTGACTTGGGTGTTATTTGGCGCGACGGTGATGGGGTTCTTTCTGCAAGTGTTGGCTGCAAGACTGGGTGTCGTCACGGGAAAGAATCTGGCTGAAATGTGCACTGCGGTGTATCCACGCTGGGCGTCGCTGACGTTGTGGATCATGACGGAGATTGCTATCGTCGGTAGCGACGTTCAGGAAGTGCTGGGATCTTCCATTGCGTTCCAGGTACTTTTCGGATTCCCGCTGTGGATTGGATGTCTGATCACGGGCTTCGACACGTTCACGTTCTTGCTGTTGCATCGCTACGGCATCCGTAAGCTTGAAGCGTTCTTTGTCTCGCTGATTGTGGTCATGCTAGTCTGCTTCTGCGCCAATTTGGTCCGTGGAGAGGTCGCGTCGGAGGACGTTTTGGCTGGTTTCGTGCCGCGTGTTGATCGCTATGCCGTCACCCAGGCCGTAGGAATTCTTGGCGCGGTGATCATGCCGCACAACATCTTCCTTCACTCTGCGCTTGTCCAGACGAGGCAGGTGAATCGGCACGATGGACGCAAAGTGCGCGAGGCGAACAAGTACTTTGCTATCGAGTCGGGGTTCGCGCTCTTTGTGTCGTTTTTGATCAACCTGGCTGTGCTGGCAGTGTTCGCGAAGGGCTTCTTCTCATCCGATTGCACGGCATCCTACGACACGCACGGGGTCAACACCGCTTGTGTCCCGGGAGCGATTGCCGATGGCGAGACATACGGGGACTGCCAGCTTGCAAGCGGCGGAGAAGGCATGTGCCAGGAAATCGGTCTATCTCAGGCCGGCGTGGCGCTGAGTGGTATGCTGGGCCAGTACGCCGACGTCATTTGGGCAATCGGTCTGCTGGCAGCGGGACAGAGCTCCACCATGACGGGAACTTACGCCGGCCAATTCGTCATGGAAGGATTCCTCCAGCTTCACCTCTCTCCGTGGAAGCGTGTGGCGCTCACACGCTGCGTATCGCTGGTGCCTGCTATGACGGTGGCCATCTTGAGCCAGCAGAACCCCGCGGACAGCGACCACATGGACGAGTTGCTCAACGTGCTGCAGTCCATCCAGCTGCCGTTTGCGCTGCTCCCCGTGCTGATCTTCACCAGCTCACCTGCCATCATGGGCGACTTCGCGAACAGCAAGACTACCGTCATGACTGGCTGGTTCTTAGGTGGCCTTGTGTGTGTCATCAATCTGTACTTGATCTTCACGAACCTGGAAGGCCTAGCGCTAGGCGCCGTCGGCCTCGTGGCGCTGGGAGGCACCTGCTGCCTATACTTCGGCTTCCTGGGCTACCTGGCTCGCGCCGACATGACGCTGTCCGCACAACGTGCTCGCACCGCTTCCAGCTCCCGACGCATTTCGCATGACGTGTAGATCATTCCCAACAACACATACACACAACATGAAATAGAGATGAAAAATCAAAGGTTTTGGCTTGGCCTCCCACTCACCAGTAGGCTGCATGTCTGCAATAGATAACTGGTTGTCAATCGGCATAGTTGCGGCCGTAGGTCTCGACGCGCCTGGCGCGCCGTCTCATGGCCTTCTTGGCTCGGTTCTTCCAGACCCTGAGCAGTTTATTGGCTCTGTCCTGCACCTCAGGCGACTTAGCGCGCCTATAAAGACTTGTGAGAGCCGCACCGACGTGTGTCTTCTCCAGCATCTCGAGCGACACGAAGAGCTGCTCCAGCGCGTCCAGTAGACTCAGCATGTTGGCGGTCGTCTTGGCGTCGTCCAGCTCCTCTTTCAAGTACTGTACGCGATCCTGCGAGACCACCTTGTCGCCGTGGTGGATAGTCGTCTGCCTCTGCCGCTTCTTCTGTTGCGACGGCGTGGCGTCCGCCAGCGACTCCGCCAGCGCCGCCGCCGCGTCCCCGCGCAGCACGAAGCGCTCCATTTTGACCTGCGACCTTCATTCCGGTGTCACAGGATGGCTTCATTGATGTGTACCACACCAATATGTTTGCGCATTCGACTTGTTTTGACCAATCACAGCGAGGACGTGCGTGGCCGCAGGGCCGAGTTCAACTTCATTCTGCAATTCACCGAGAAGCGCACAAGTCGAAGACTTTATCACGTAATATGAGCAAGACGTACAAGATCGCAGTGCTGCCGGGCGACGGCATCGGCCCCGAGGTCTGCGACCAGGCGGTGCAGGTGCTGCAGACCGCGGCCGAGCTGTTCCAGCACCAGTTCGCCTTCACCACGGCGCTGTGCGGCGGCGCGGCCTTCGAGCAGCACAAGACGCACCTGCCGCAGTCCACTGTGGACACGGTGGCGGCCTCGGACGCCGTGCTCTTCGGCTCGGTGGGCGGCCCCACGGATGCCCAGGAGGACCCCAAGTGGAAGGACGCCGAGAAGAACTGCCTGCTGGGCCTGCGCAAGAACTTCCAGCTGGCCGTCAACATTCGCCCGGCCAAGATCTACTCCATGCTGCCGGACTTGTCCCCACTCAAGCCTAGCATCATTGCCAACGGCGTCGACATGGTCATCGTGCGTGAGCTCGTCTCGGGCATCTACTTCGGCGAGCACAACACGAGCGGCGACACGGCCACGGACGTCATGAAGTACACGGAGGCGGAGGTGCGCGGCTGTAGCTTGATGTTGCAGCGGTCTGCAATGGTTTTACTGATGTTGTGATGCTTTCTGTTGCTGTGCGCAGATTGCCAAGCCCATGAAGTTCGCTTTCGAGACGGCCATGAACGTACGTTGGAGCTGCTGTGTATCGTGGTGATATGTTGCTGAATTTTTAACGTATCGGATGCATTGCTTTTGTGGAACCGCAGCGCTCGAAGCGTCTGACTGTTGTGGACAAGGCCAACGTGCTGGACTGCAGCCGTCTCTGGCGCAAGGTTGCCAAGGACGTGGCAAAGGACTATCCGGAGGTGCAGTACGACTTCATGTACGTTCCGCCAGCGAAGAAATTGCGTATGGGGGTCTGAGGCTTGGAGGTGGAATACTGACAATTGATATCGCTGCTACAGGTACATTGACAACGCTGTGATGCAGCTCATCCGCAACCCGTCGCAGTTCGACGTCATCGTGACGGGCAACATGTTTGGTGACATTCTGTCGGACGCCGCCTCGGTGCTGCCTGGCTCGCTGGGTTTGATGCCATCGGCCAGTCTGGGTAACAAGGTGCACCTGTTCGAGCCCATCGGCGGATCGGCCCCTGACATCGCTGGCAAGGACTTCGCCAACCCGATTGCGGAGATCCTCTCGGCCGCGCTGCTGCTGCGTTACTCGTTCCAGATGGAGGCTGAGGCCCAGTTGATTGAGAAAGCCGTGGAGCAGGTGCTGCTTGACGGCGTGCGCACGGGAGACCTGACGAAGGACCAATCTGTGGTCGTGGGCACGAAGGCGATGGGTGCCGCCATTATTGCCAAGATGAAGGCCCTCCACCAGTAAGGAGTTGGTATCGTTGGCAGCATGAATGTCACAATGTGCTGTCGGATTGATAGATTGTCGTCAAGGAGCTGGAACACGCTCGCACCGGTTTGAAGACAGATAGGTTTCACTGTATTATCGCTTCTTGACTAAGCTTCTTTATGCGCCGTACTGGTTTGTTTTGCCTGCAGAAGCTAGCACGGATTCCTGGATATAACGTCGTTCAGCATCATATCCGCTTTCGAAGTCGACGAGGCTTCGTTGATGCGTTTTCCTCGCCGCCAGCTCTCCTTTTCCACCACCTCTGGAGCTTCTGCCACAGGCCGTTGTTGTGGTACTTCGTCACCGTGACATGCTTGCCATCTCCCTCGTTGTTCGACGTCGACACGCCGTGTGCAGCCGCACCACCAATCGTGGCCGATACTCCTGATCGTTCCTCTTTGACCGGAGAGAGTTCACTTGACTTCAGAGACCTCGAGAGTGTGTTCGACTTGACATCTTCGAAAGACAGCAGTTCGGGTGACGCAATGCCGTTGTTGCTGGCGGAAGCAGTGCCAGCGGAATTCGCAAGCCAAACAGCCAGGAGGAGGAGGACAACTTGGAACAAGCGCATCTTTCTGAGGCTCAGCTCGGTTGTGTTGGTCGGTGACAGCAAATTGGGAAATGCCGAACGAAGCGAGCTTTGTCCAACGTCTCAAAGGGCTACCAAGAATCGATGCCTCGCACCAGGACCAAGCATCCGGCACAGGTACTGTACGCTCGGAATACAGTTCGTCGCGAAAGCACCGTTCGCAATCGTTGGGGAGACATTTGAACCGGAACTTGGGGCTCGAGAACAAGCACTGTACTGTACATGTACCGTTGACGATCAATTCCTAGATTACGAGGGATACAATCCAATCTCGAGATCAACGCGTGGGAAGACGACAGACGACAGTAGCCGGAACGGCGGAACAAGAGCCCGGGGACTTCTCAGTCACTTGCAAAATACACGCTGGGCTAGCCTAGCCTTCCTGGTCAACGGTGCCGTTTGGTCGCTTAGCACCATTTCCGCCACCAGACAGCAGGCTATTGACAGTACCGTATTATTATTTGATTGTTGTAGCTGAAGCATTCTCAATCTGGAAGAATCTGGAGCGTAAAACTACAGCGGATGAGTTTGAGCACGTCGTAAAGCTTATCAAAAGCGCCTGACGTGGCACTTGTTGACGGCGACTTTGTGCTTTGCAACATTGCTTGCTGCCTCTTCGCATACGATCTTGTACGACATCTCAAGTCGCAAAATGGACAGTCCTTCAGATGTCAACGTGTGGCTGTCGCTTCGAGCTAATCGGTCGACAGTCTCACACTTTCGCTCAATCGCGAGAGGCACGAGCTCAAGATCTCAGCAAGAGCTCATTTGTTTATGCCACGCACGATTGCCCGGATAGCCCCTGCCAGAACTCCACCAACGAACCACAACAGTAGTCGATCTGCTGCATTGTGCAGTTCCAGGATACAGAGAAAGTTCCGATGCGGCACTACAGACTTCTAATTGAGCATCAAACCTCAACAAGACCAGTGGGTAATTGTTTAGGCCCGGATATGCTGGTAATCGAGGACGTTGAAGTGGGGAAAGCGCTGAATGCCCTCCTGGGGTAGATGCTAGGAACAACAACGCATGATCAGCAGGCCATTCATCGCTTAACCTTGACTGCGGTGAAGGCTGGGTGTGACTGTTTTTTTTTTTTTGCTTTACTTGTTGGTTTACAACCCCGGAACTTCAGGGTTCATCAACCCAAAGAGCCGATAATGTTGAATTTATGACCATCGTCACGCTTGTGTTCCGAGCACCACGATCAAAGCAAAAACAATGTTGAACAAAAGTCCAGGGTATACTTGCGTTGTTTTGATCAGCAGCTGAACGATAGCATTACGCCTTCGTTACATTCGCCAGTTGATCACTGGCGCCTCAGGCGCATACTCAACTACTACCTGAAGTTTTCGTAACTCTTGTCCTGCTCGTTTCAGCAAAGCCTACAATAACTTTAGTTATTGCATAAAAATAAATAGAGATCCGCTTTCAAGAAGTCGAAGTAAGTCAAGTTCATGACGACTTGCACATTTCATACAGCAAAATAGTAACTCCTCTAAGTTGCTTCGGGTATCCAATCATCAGGAACGTCTTCTTGAAAGTAATGTAGAAAACATTTACTGCCCTGAAAAGAATATCTCCACTCAGAAAAGAGAAATACAAATAACAAAGTTTTAATGGCTGCGGCTCGGATGC
>JAABLK010000487.1:0-25691 GCA_012295415.1 Phytophthora chlamydospora | reverse complement strand
TGGGCCGAGTGCGGCACGCAGAAGTTGAGCCAATGCACAAGCCTGCTCCGATGCAGCCGCAGCAGACAGAAGACTGACAAAAGACAGACACGACCTCGTTCTCACACCAAGAGATCCCGATATTTCGCTTCGCCTGAATCCCGTCGCGCAGGTGCTTGCGTCAAGCGATCCACTCTCGTTTTGCTCGGATATTAACCTACGGGACTGTCGCAGTGCTGGCGCTGCTGCTGCCATCCAGCAGCGTCATCAGATCGGAGAAACCGTTTTGCGCTGCCACTTGGGTCGGTGTTAGACCATCCTTGTCCGTTGCGTCCAAATCTGCGCCATGCCGGACGAGCAGCTTTACACACTCAACTCGGTGCCATTCGACTGCGCAATGAAGGGGTGATCGACGAATGGAGGCAATGTTTGGGTCTCCACCAAAGTGCAGCAGCACCTCCATGACATTCGCGTGGCCATTGGCCGCAGCGTAATAGAGCGCAGTACAGCCGTCGATATCCCCGAGGTTCACGTCCACCAGCTTCTTTTCTAAAAGCGCTTGCACGAAACTGGCCTTGCCCTCCACAGCGGCATAGTGGAACGGGTGTCGCGCCATCACCTTGTCAACTTGTGCGTGGCCGTTTGGATGGAGCGACACGTCGTGCTGAACTAGCAGCTCAAGCATTTCAACTGATCCGTTTCCGGCCGCTTCGTGCCACACCGTCACGCCCATTTTGTCCACGACGTACTTGTCCGCTCCATTTCGCAGCATGAAGTCCACCACATCTGTAAATCCGCCGGCGACTGCTTCGTGGAGTGGCGCGTGGCTCGTTCGATTGCTCAAGTTCACGTCAGCATTTGCTTCCTGCACGAGGAACTTGACCATTTCCTCGTGTCCGTCCTGACAGGCAATGTACACTGCCGTGACTCCCATTTCATTCTGCTCATTGACATTCGCGCCCGCCTCCTTGACAAGATACCGAGCCAACTCCACGAAGTTGCCCTTCACCACGTACATGAGCGGCGTGCGTCCTCTCGTGGTGTGGCAGTCCACCAGCAAGCCGAAGTTCACCAGCAGCTGACAGACCTCCAGGTGTCCATTGATCGCCGCCTCGTGCAGTGGCGTGCGTGCATATTTCTTGCGTCCACCGGCCAGATGAACCTCTCCAGCCCCGAGTTCCAGCAACAGCTTCACCATCTCGCAGTGGCCCTCGCTGGCCGCCAAGTGCAGTGCCGTCGAGCCGTTGTGGTCCTGCGTGAGCTGCAAGAACTCGCTGCGTTCATGCTCCGACGACTCGGAAGATTCCTCCAAAAGCGCCCTCAGCGCCGCGCAGTCCCCCGTCTTGGCATGGTGCAGCAGTTGGCTACCTCGGTCCAGGCGCTTGCTGTCTTTCCACTTGGAGCGGCGTCGGCCCATGCTGCACGATCTGCACCTCCTCGCCACCAAAGGAGCTCTTCGCCGCCGATGATTGGGTAATCAGCGACCGTCAGTCAAAAACTCTTTTGGCGTCACGATGGACTTGGGCGGAGGCAGCTCGAGGCTCTTGCAGCTCCAACATGTACGCACGGACTAATGGTTAAGATGCACGTGTGCGTACGTTATTAATTCTTGAGGTTGCAGGCGATTGAAAACATCAGCGACGGCTTCTTCCAGCTCCGCACCGTGCTGTACGTACAGAGGAGAAGGTTTGTGTGTGTGTGTCGTCCAGCCGGCTGACAGCGACTGGTGATGCAGCATTTTAGGGCTGGGCAATGCTGCCGACGCGATTGAGATCCTCTCCATCGGATACATCTTGGCTGTGTATGAGGACAAGGAGGGCGTTGAACTCACGCGAACGCAGCAGAGTAAGAATCACATCCCGCTGTTAATTGTTTTGTACGACTGGCTCATAGTCTCGTGCGTTGTGTACAGGTTTGCTGGCGGCTGCTGTCTTCGCGGGCATGTTCACAGGAGGGCTCATGTTCGGCTCGTTGAGCGACCAAATCGGCCGACGCAAGAGCCTTTTGTACTCGCTGCTGCTGAACGGCTTCTTCGGGCTCATGTCCGCTTTGTCGCCGAACGTGTACGCACTCATCACCTTTCGCACTTGCGCTGGCATCGGTCTGTGCTCATTTTGCTGATTGGAATGTAAGGAGTTGGCGATTAAGAAGGATTAACCTGCTCGTTGTGCTGCGTATCGTTTCAGGTATTGGTGGTACGGTGCCAGCCATGTTCACTTTGTGCTCGGAACACGTACCCGCGCGCCGTCGAGGCTACTACGTCACAATAGTCGCAGCGTATTGGATGGTGGTATGTGAGCCAGTGTCTTATCTCTGATAGCGCAACCAGTTCAGAAAGCTTACCTCACTTGTGTGTCTTACTTGTTGCAGGGTGCTGTGTTCACGGCTGGGCTGGCTTGGTTTATGCTTGGCCGACCTGAGGCAACGTACTCCTGGCGTTCATTCGCAGCTATCGTCTCGCTGCCGAGTTTCGCTTGTTGGATACTCATGTACAAATACGTTCCCGAAAGCGCTCAATTCTTCGCTCGACGTCGACTCCTGACGGCTGCTGAAGTGGTGGTAAATACCATTCGAACCGTGAATGGGGACGACAACGCGGACATTACCGAGTCAACGTCTCTTTTGGTGGCTCAAGAAGATGCAACGAGCAGCTACGTAGCTGGATATACAGCCACCTCTGGATCATCAAACGTAGGGCTGCAAATGGAGCTTCCTACGCTTTCGGCCTATGGGGTGCTGTTTGACCCCATGCTGCGCGGGACGACGATATCGCTCTTGATGTCGTGGTTCTGCTTGAGCTTTGGATCGTACGGACTCGCTACATGGATCACCATGCTCTTCAAGCGCATTGGGCTCGAGAATCCGTTCGCGAATGCCTTCATCTACGCCGCTGCCAACCTACCGGGTAACATCATGACTGCGTTGCTCATGGATCGCCTAGGTGGGCGTCGAATTCTCGCAATCTCGATGCTGCTTTCAGCTGGATGTGCTACCGGATTCGCGTACGCGAACTCATCTTCATCGGGCGCGGCAGCCATCGTGCTGCTTGCAAGTGGCTTCAACGCGTTCAGCACAGCCGGCTGGAATGCCATCGACCTCATGTCCACCGAGTCCTTCCCGACGGACGTGCGCACGACTGGAATGGGCATGTTGTCGGCCTCAGGGCGAGCGGGTTCCGTGGCCGCGCAGTTTGTGAACGGGTACCTCATCGGACCCCCCGTTCATGTGACATTGCTGTTGACTATCACTGCCAGTATGATGCTTCTCGGCACTGTTAGTTCTGTGCTTGTGCGCGACTACAGCAACAAAACACTTCCTGAGTCGGTGGAAGCGATGCGAACGGAGTCGCGAGAGAAACGAAACAAGGCGTAAGGTCCTAGAGATTCTGTAATCCAGGTTAATGAAGCATGAATCAAGTGGTCACGGGGTGAAGTTGGAGAGGTCTAATTCCCATGACACAAGTGCAGGACTGTGTGGGACCTGCGGGTCAGGAATGGCAGGTGAGGGTGTAGCTTGCAGCTCACCGTCAATCTGGCTGCCCTCTGGTACCGTGTTGTGCCATTTGCTCGGAGTGTCGATAGGTGGGTCTCGCGGCAAGCTACTTGACTGGTGCCCACTTCCATGGCTGCTCTGATTGCTGCGTGCGCTGCTGGTTGCCGGGGATTTGTTGCTTGCTCCGTTGCTGATACTCATGCTGCTGCTACTACTAATTCTACTGCTCCTGTTACTGATACTGCTGTGTTCGCTCTGGCGTGCATGATATGTTGAAGACGATGAAGAGCCCCACGATGATCTGGACGAAGAAGATGGCTCCCGAGAAGGAGCTCTCTGGAGCCTTCGGCGGCTCTTTGCGAGATCTGCGAGCGTTGGACCGACTGCCACGGACAGCTCACTTGGAACTGGATCGTATCTACTGCTCACGCTTTGCGATACTGAATGTGGTGGCGTCTCAAACTCCGCGATCTCGAAAGATGCGTCAAACTTCGCGTAGCGTGGGCATTCTTCCGTCTCAGTTGCCTGATCCCGTAAGTATGTCGTTGTCTGCTGCTGCTGAATCACAGTGGCGAGTGCACTCTGCGCAGTTTCTTGCAATTGTCTGTCCTGGATCTCTTTCTTTTCTGCCGCAGCTTTCATAGCGTAGAACTGTCGCTCTTTCCTCTCCAGCATTTCTTGGAAAAACCCAAGCTCAGACTCTCCTCCTTGAAACGACTCCCTGGACAAGCCTTTCCGCTGGCGACGAGAAGGAGGTCGAGATTGGTGTTCATCAGAGCACCGAGAAGAACGCTCGCTCGGCTTGGAGGGCGAGTGCTTGGCTGAACCATTGGCCACAACCGACTTCGTTGGGAGATGATACTCGATGGCTGCGTTCACTGCCACAGCCAGCTCCTCGAGGGTCATTCCGCCTGCACTCTTTCCGCCAGCTCGACCACGTGAAGACACCTCCGAACCCCACTCCGAGCCATAATCAACCTCGTCATCTTCGCTCTCTTCTTCGCTGTCTTCATCAAAGTACAGCCCTTCCAAGTCTTCAAGAACGCGTCTCGCCAACTCCCGCTCGTCGTCGACCGAAAGCCGCTCAACGCGTTTGCGCTCGCTCTCCCTTCTATCCACGCCTGCGGTCTCTTGAGGCTGCTCACACTCCCATGGATCCTCGCTGTGGCTCGAACACGACGACGTCGACGATGCCGCCCACTTGCTGGAGGAGACCATGGCGACTGCTGACGTTCTTGAAGCTCGCGTCGTAACGGACAACGCATATGATTGGCCCATTTAAACCAAATTCACCTCTACGATTGGGCAAAAATAAAGTGCAAGTCTCTACAGCGCTCCATGTGTCATTCTCCCCGAAGTCGACCATCATGAGCTCCTCGGACGCCACCACCGCTGCTGCTGCGCAATCGGCCTCACGCCCGGTTATTTATCTCGCCGGTGACTCACTGACCCAGCGCGGAACCGACCCGGACAATGCTGGCTGGGTGACGCTAATGCTGCACCGCTACAACCGCTCGGCCGACATCATCCCCCGAGGATTGTCTGGTTACAACACCAAGTGCGTCAAAGCTGCAAAGAATTAGAGCTGCTTCGATTCATTTCTTCAGCCTACTGATATCTTGTGACTGTCACGTGTTACTGCTATTGCAGGTGGTTCATCGAGTCTGCGTTGCCTGTGGTGGAGCGTGAGCTTTCAACCGAGGGGCGTTCACCGTCGCTGATCACGTTATGGCTCGGCGCCAACGATGCAGCTCTGCCGGGTGGCACGGCGGCGCGTCAGCACGTTCCCGTTGCAACTTACAAGGAGAATCTGGCCAGGATTGTTTGCACTTTCCAGGACAGGGCCCCTCAGGCACAGATCCTGCTGATCACACCGCCCCACGTCGACGACGCGGTCCGACAGTCGCGCTCGCCCAGCGGAGTTGCCGAGCGCACGAATATAGCGGCTGGAGAGTACGCTCACGCTTGCGTCGAGACTGCCAAGAGCCTGGGCCTCAACGTGCTGGATCTGTACTCGTTCTTTAACGCGATGTCGGTAAGTGAACGCACTGCGTGCTTGGACGACGGCCTGCACTTCACCGCGAAGGGAAACCGCTTGGTGGACGAGCAGCTGCACGCAAAGATCAGCGAGGTGTTCCCTGGCCTGGCCAAGCAGCTTGAAGCCTGGCAGCTCCCCGACTTCCACCAGTGGATGGATTAGCGAAATCTTCAGTCTTGTCTTAGCGAAATCTTCCCTGAAAGAAGAGACAACCATCCGTGCCTTCATCTCACCAAACTCAGCGAAGCCACGAGGAATAACTTGCAAAACAATGCCTCAGCGCCCAAAGCACCAGCTCTGCTCTTGATCAACTGGTTTAATACCGGTTTTCCATTTTGATGGTCTCCGCGTCCACGCGTGCAGCGCTTCGGAGCCTCGTGCCGTTGGTTGTGGCCGTGGCTGCAGTCTGCTTTGCCTCCTACTTTGGTGCGTGGGAGCAGACATTTCAAGCCATCCATGGTGATCATGCTCCAAGGCGGCCAGTGCTGTACCTCGTGGGCGACTCGCTCACGGAAAACGGTGCCAACCCGGACAAGTCTGGTTGGGTGGCCATGCTGCAAAATCGCTACCAGCGGTCGGCGGACGTGCTGCCTCGCGGCCTGTCAGGCTACAACACCAAGTTCGTCGTCCCTTATCTCCACTCGACGTTCACTGCTCAACTAAAGCTCACTCGACCATGTTGCTTGCAGGTGGTTCATCGAGTTCGCGCTGCCTGTTTTCAAGCGTGAGCTGTCCGGCGGCCTCTCTCCGTCGTTGATCACGCTTTGGCTCGGGGCAAACGATGCAGCGCTCATGGACGGACCTTCGGCTCGACAGCACGTGCCTCTGGAGACGTACGCTGCCAATATGGGACACATCATCGACGCGTTGAGAGCAAGCGCCCCGGACGCCGAGCTGCTGGTAATCACTCCTCCTCACGTGGATGAAGCGGCTCGACTGAGGCGATCCAAGACCGGACGGCTCGACCGATCGACCGCCATGGCCGGTGAATACGCTCGAGTGTGCGTGGCCACGGCAGAAAAGCTCGGTGTGGCTGTGCTGGATCTGCACAGCTTGTTCAGCTCCATGCCCGCTCGCGAGCGCTCGCTGTGCCTGGACGACGGACTGCATTTGTCCGCATGGGGAAACCAACTGCTGGAGCGGCTGCTGTGTACGACGATTGCCGACAGCTTCCCTGAGCTCATGGCGAGGCTGGAGGTCATGGAGATCCCCGCGTGGGGCAGCCTCGCACGTTCAAGTACTCAAATTGGCTACAGTGTTGATGCCCGCGCGATTCCTTGAACTGCCAAACCCAGTCGCAGTTGCAGCTACATGTAACTAGGAATGGATTCCTGAACCCGACCACAGCTAGTGCATCTCGATGGGGTTGTCTGCAAAGCGTCTCACTCCAGTTCTCCTTCGGGAAATGCTTGCACGGAAAGCAGTGCATGCACCTTTGGATAACAAGGGGTGCTATTATCCCTGCACAGAGTCTGCCTCGCTCCAACCGTTCCTGCAACATTGGTCTCCGCTACTGGCGAAGCGACCCACAATTCCTGCTCGATCTCGGTTGTCACACACAGCTGATATCACTAATTCAGTACACGCTAACTCAGATGCGTAAATTCTGAGCATCTCGCCGTGAAAGGTACTGAAATTCACCCACCCTTCATGCCCTGTCCAGCACCTTCCGAGCAGATCCCTATTATAGACAGAAGACAATCGACCGCCCTGTCGACTCGATGTCACTGCCGAAACCCCCTACTGCGGCGCGGCAGCCTCCAGCGAAGGTTCTCCAGCCATGATCCCCACGCCCATCAAGCCGTCCCAGCCTTGGCTGTCTATTCAGCTCCCCGGCGGGTCCGTCTCCCTCAAGGCCAAGCACACGCTTCTTGCGTGCATCACTGTGATCGCCTACATCGCGTGGTCTTTGGGCGCGTGGGAGGCACTACTAGTGCAGAGCGGACTGCGGCCCAAGCTCCGCCCCGTGCTGCTTCTGGCAGGCGACTCGCTCACCGAGAAGGGCACGAACCCCAAGAGCAACGGCTGGGTCACGCTGCTGCAGCACGACTACACTCGCTCGGCCAATGTGGTGCCTCGTGGACTCTCCGGCTACAATACTCGCTGGTATCTCAAGTACGCCATGCCAGTTATCCGCAGTGAGATAGTCAGCGGCACGTACACGCCGGCGTTAATCACGTTGTGGCTCGGGGCCAATGACGCAGCGCTTCCTGATGGAAGCAACTCGGAGCAACACGTGCCCATTGACAAGTACCGGCAGAACCTGATCGAGATCGTACGGGAGTTCGAGAACTTGGCGCCCGATGCCAGGATCATCCTTATTACGCCGCCGCACGTGGACGATATGACGCGGCATCGGCGCGCGAAGAGGAACAAGGGAGACAAGCAGGGGCTGGTTGATCGAACCAACGGGATGGCTGAGAAGTACGCTCGCGCCTGTGTCGAGACCGCGCACAAGCTGGGCCTGCCAGTGGTGGACTTGTACTCGTATTTCAACGAGATGCCCAGGTGGAGACGCAACAATTTGCTGGAGGACGGACTGCATCTGAACACCAGAGGCAACAAGCTCATGTACGACAAACTGATGGACAAGATCAAGGGCGAGTTCCCCGACGTGGTGCGCAAACTCGAGCGGTGGCAGCTCCCGAATTTCAACAGACTGGTCGAGAGCGACCCGTGGCGGCCGGACGACGGCGACGACGACGACGACACCAACAGCACTCGCACTCTCCGCAGCGATTGAGCGGACAGCTAACTTATATCATAGAATACCCACGTATTATCAATGCCTCGACACCTTCTGTTCGCACGATTACTCGGTCGGGAAGGCCATCAGCGATGGTGAATCAGTGGCGCTCCAGGCTCGCCAGCAGGGCCCACAGCTGAAAGTTAAGTCTGTTCTCCCTTCCTCCTCGTGCCTCATGAGTCATGACACGACCGCTTCTCCCGAAAGGCCGAAGGAATCGCCACGAACCGTGACGACGCTGTCGATCAAGACCAAGCGCAGTCTGCTGGCCGTCTTTGCCCTGGCTGCCTACGTCGCGTGGTCGTTCGGTGCATGGGAGAACATTTTCCAGAGGACCAGCATTCGGCCTCGACTCCGCCCTGTCCTGCTACTTGTGGGAGACTCTTTGACGGAGAAGGGCACGATCCCCAAGACCAACGGCTGGGTCACTTTGCTGCAGAGCGACTACAGACGCTCCGTCCGCGTTGTGCCCCGGGGTCTCTCGGGCTACAATACCAGGTACAAGGTTGCACTAGTTGGTACGTGTCGGGGCATCGTTTGACTTACTTGGTTGCTTCTTGTCGTAGATGGTATCTCAAGCACGGAATGCCTATTATCCGCGGAGAAATCTTCAGTGGGACTTACACGCCCAGCTTGGTCACGCTTTGGCTGGGGGCCAACGACGCGGCATTGCCGAACGGAAGCAGCTCTGAGCAGCACGTGCCGGTCGAGTCGTACAAGGAAAATCTTGTTCAACTCGTGGATTCCTTCAAGTCGATGGCCCCCGATGCCGGCATTCTACTCATAACCCCGCCGTGGGTTGACGACGAAGTCCAGCAGACGCGTTCCGAGAGATACAAGGGCGCCAAGAAAGGGTTGGCTGCTCATTCCAATGCAATGGCTGGAGTCTACGCACAGGCTTGTGTAGAAACGGCCAACAAGTTGGGGCTCCCTGTGCTAGACTTGCATACTTACTTCAACGACATGAACGGGTGGGAACGCAAGCATGTTCTCGAGGACGGCCTGCACCTCAACATGAGGGGAAACAACTTGATGTACCAGCAACTCCGTGACAAGATTGACGTCGAGTTCCCCAATATCGCGCACAAATTCGACCGATGGCAGATCCCAAGTTACGAGAAATGGGTCGAGGTGGACCCGTGGATTCCAGACGCCGCGAACACGTCTGCCAATTCCGAGGCATAGCATTCCAAGCACGTATTTTGCTAGTCGTATGATGAAGATCGACCAAGTGCATAATCTCGATAGTGTGACGAATTGTCCTGCATAATCTCACCTTCCAGGGCGAAGCAAAGGCAAGTTAGAAGCTCACTTTCCAACATTCGCCAAGACACTCAAGTCCTTCAAGCATGAGCACCACCGCCCCCGCCAAGATTAACTACCGCCTCCTCGGTAACTCGGGCCTTCTCGTGTCCAAGATTTCCCTGGGTGCGTGGATGTCCTGGGACGACCGCTGCTCTGATGAAGCTTGGTACGACATCATGACCCATGCCTTCAAAAACGGTATCAACTACTTCGACAACGCCGAGATGTACATCGGAGGCAAGTCCGAGGAAGTCGTGGGTCGCGCCATCCAGAAGGGGGTCAAGGAAGGCGTTTGGGCGCGCGAGGACCTCGTCATCTCCACGAAGATCTGCATCGGAACGAAAGAAGGGCCGAATGACCAGGGCCTCAGTCGCAAGCATATCGTCGAGGGCATGAAGGCCTCCCTCAAGCGCTTGCAACTCGACTACGTTGACGTCGTCTTCTGCCACCGTCCGGACGACTTCACCCCCATCGAGGAGACCGTCCGTGCCATGAACTATGCCATTGAGCAAGGCTGGGCCTTCTACTGGGGTACTAGCCAGTGGATGCCCGCCGACATCCAAGAGGCATTCGACATCGCCGACCGCCTCGGTTTGATCCGCCCGGTGGTGGAACAAACGAAGTACAACATCTTCGACCGTTCTCGCGTGGAGTACGGCTTCCTGGATCTGTTCAAGAAGTACAAGCTGGGCTTGACGACGTACTCCCCGCTGGCCTACGGGGTGCTCTCTGGCAAGTATTCGTCGAATGTCCCGGAGGGCTCTCGCTTCTCGACCGAGTTCTACCACAAGTTGATGCCCGACTTCCGTGAACGCGTCGAGAAAACCCCCGAGCTGCAGAAGATCGCGGACGAGCTGGGCTGCTCGCTCGCGCAGATGTCCATTGCCTGGTGCGTGGCCAACCCGAACGCGTCGACGGTGATGCTGGGAGCTCGCACGAGGAAGCAGCTGGATGAGAACCTGGAGGCCATTCAGTTCGTGGACAAGATCACGCCGGAGATCAAGGTCCGCATCAACGCTGCGGTGGACCACAAGGTGCAGATCCCGGAGAAGGAGTTCCTTGCTAGCATTCGTGCTCGTCACCTGTAGGCGCCGACGAGGTGGCCCTCGCGAGGTTGTGAGCTCGACACTGTAAGTGCATCAGTACATGTCCTTGCCTTTTAGTATTCACGTCTTCTCGCCGCAATGACAGCCATGGATTTTGCTTGACTTCACCGTGCATACTTCTCCTTTCTCCGAGATCATCTCATGCTGTTGCTGAACCATGTGTGGCGATGACCGACAGCAGCGGGCTTGCTTGTGAAGGCATCTGGACGACACATCATGCGAGAGCGAATGTACCTCGTGGATGGTGGTGCGTGAGCCCTCGTCACTCCGAATTTCAGAGCCTCCGACGTCGTAGAGCACAGCTCGAGGCATAGCCATGGCAGCATCTCCTGAAAGACCGTCCCTGTCTCCGTCTACGTGCTCGTCCTTATCGTCGGAGTCATCTCGCGCGCCATCGCCAGTCCTTCAGTCCCCCGCTACACCATCGTCAGCCAGCAGATCAATCGGCATCAAGTATGTTTTGCTCGCCTTTTTCCTAGCTGGGGCGTTGATCGGGTGGTCACTGGGGGCGTGGGAAGCTGTTCTCATCAAGGCTGGCCGCGCACAGCCTGTGGTGCTGCTGGTTGGGGACTCGTTGACCGAGAAGGGCTTCATCCCTTCGCCCGTGGGCTGGGCAGTGATGCTACAGAGCGATTGCAAGCGATCCATGGACGTCGTATCGCGTGGACTAGCTGGTTACAACACGAAATGGTATCTGAAGTACGCGATGCCTGCTATCCGCGACGAGATCAGCAGTGGCAGCTACACGCCAGCCCTCGTAATGATCTGGCTGGGTGCCAATGATGCCGCACTACAGAACGGAAGCGCCTCTCAAAGCCACGTTCCAATTCACGAGTATGAGCACAACTTGGCCAAACTTGTGACTAGTTTCCAAGCGGTAGCACCAAGAGCTCGCATGTTGCTTATAACGCCGCCGTACGTGGACGACGAGGTGCAACGCAGTAGCGCCCAGGAACACAAAGGGCCCGCCCACTCCAATGCCATGGCGGGGCAGTACGCACGCGTCTGCGTCGATGTTGCAGCCAAGCTGGAAGTCCCCGTACTCGACTTGCACACGTTGTTCAACAGTTTGTCCGAGTATGAGCGCAGCGAGTTGCTCGTGGACGGACTGCACTTCAACACCACCGGCCACCGCCTCATGTACCAAGAGCTGCGCGACAAGATTGAGTCCGAGTTACCAGATATCTCACTCATGCTTCAGCGGTGGCAATTCCCACACTATGAAGACTTCCTCAAAACAGACTCGTGGCCTCCAGGAAGCAACACTGTGGACTTCACGAGCGTTCGGATGCGCGGCTAGCAGGCCAGCTTGAAGCCACGTGAAGACCTGGTTTATCCCCCGGTTCAGGCAAGATCTCCCCCCATCGTGATGCTGCCGCTTCGCCATCTCCGAGTGACCACTACACTGTTCCCCTGGTCAAGAACAGCTTCGACAATGGCTTCCCGCCCGAAATTGCTGCTCCTGGGCGACTCGCTGACGCAGGAAGGCACCGACCCGAGTCTCGGGGGCTGGGTGTGCCAAGTGCAGCACCGCTACTCTCGATCCGCCGATGTGGTGGTACGTGGCCTCTACGGCTACACGACGGAGATGTTCGTCCAGCACGCTCTTCCCAGCGTCAAGAGAGACTTGTCCGCCTGGGGAGAAGCTCCTGTGTTCGTGACGCTCTGGCTTGGCGGCAATGACTCGGCACTGCTCTCGGGGTACGAGGCTGCCCTGCACGTGGCGCTGGCACAGTACCAATCGAACCTCCAGACCATCGTGAACGCAGTTCAAGACGCTGCACCCAACGCTAACATCTTGATGATCACCCCACCGGCGGTGAACGATCAGGCAAGGCTGGAGTTATCAGGGGACGGGAAGCTCGACTTCTCTAATGAAGGAACCGCGGAGTATGCGAAGGCCTGCATTGAGCAGGCGAAAGTCTTGGGGGTACCAGTGCTGGACATGCACAGCACCATGAATGCGCTGGCTGAAGACGAGCGCCTTGCTTGCCAATACGACGGGCTGCACTTGAACGCGAAAGGCCATGCGCTGGTCGCTGACAACGTTGTGGCTGCTATTGAGCGCGCGTTTCCAACGCTGTGCAGGCGCTTGAAGACATGGGAACACCCAGATTACCTAGAACTGGTAGGAAAGAAGGAGAAGAGCTAACACAGTTCAATTGGGCAAACACGAAGCACATCGCTCACGATTCTTTTTAAATTATTCCGCCTTGGCTTTCGTTGGTGACGAAGCATCGAGCTCCGAATCGGCTACGCGCTTCATGTACTTGAGCAGCAGAAACCAGTCCATGATGAACAGCACCAGCACGATCACCACCGCGGGTGCCGACCGCACCGACAAGAGCGCCACGTTCAAAACGGCAGCAAGGCCCAGTTTCCACTCCAGCGGGAGATTCTGCAGATCAGGTAGGCTTCCGACGGCCAGAGATTGGTTCTCCACGGATGAACGGGACGTGACAACGCCTTGCACCACTTCAATGTCGTCACCCTCGTGGAGCTCCTCGTCCGAATCCGATTCAGACTCATCGTCCTCGGAGTCGTCCGAGTCGCCGTCTTCCTTGGCTCCAAACCCATCGTCGTCGTCGTCATCCGACTCCTCTATAGGGCTGAGAGGCCTGTCAGGATCCAAGGACGAGTTCATCGTCGCCACGGCACTTCCATTAGTGTCCATGTACGCCTTGGTTTCAGCGGTCTCGTCCCCGGAATCATTGCTAGAATGCGAGTCTTTTCGAACCGCTGCCGTCTTGGCGGCCTTCAGCATCGCTTTCTTGCTCTTCTTGCCACGACGCGAAAGCTGCGCGGTCAGGATGGCCGTTGAGATGGCGTTCTCCCACTCGTTGTATTCACTTTGCGACGGCGCGCAGATCTTCCAGCAATGCTTCTTGGTGCGAATGAGAAACATGTAGGGCGTAGGAGCTGCGTCCAAGCTGAGACTGCTGGTGATGGCCAGAGACGCGTGTTTGTTCTTCAGATTGAGCTTCGCCAGCGACAATCCCCGACGAGCAGCAGCCTCCGAGTCGTAGTACCGCAAGACGCACTTCCGCGGATCCAACACGAACCACTTGCGGTACCAGTTTCGTCCTCGGAACTTGACGCTGCGCTGAATGATAAGAGATCCAGCCTTGCCTTGTGGCATCCCGCGTTCTGGTACTTCGCTAGGAATTGTGACGCCTGGTGACGACGTCCTCCGAGGGATTAAGTGTCGAGTCTTCCCCGGTGTTGAGCCATCGTCGTTGCCTCCATTGCCATGAGCGAACGGTTTGGACAGAAGCGAAATGGACGAGTTGACAAGACGGCGAGGATGCATCGAGTTGCTTCGGGTATGCTCGATAAAGCCCAGTCGACGGTTGTCCACATCCATGGGATCCGATCCCGCTCCGCTACCCGTTAGTATCGCTTCATTGCCATCAGCCGTCACTACTCCATCTAGAGATGTAGCGGATGGAATTCCACCTTGCCGTTGGCTGTTAAGCTGTGGCGTTCCATTCTGCGACTCCACCTCCGCCCAGTAGATTAACACCTTGGCCTTGCTCCACGTGTACGTGTTATCCCACGTAAGTGTACACGTTCCGGGGGCGGAACAGCGATAGAATCCCTTGACCAGCTTGACATCTGCACCTTCACGTGAATACGCTCGGATCGTTTCGCCTTCGAACGTGGCGCTGAAGCCAATATTGTGCTTCTTGGTTGTAAACTGCCAGGACGCCACATCTCCAGTGGCACTCAGCGGCAACGTCACCGAGAACGACTGGCCCGCTCTCACCGTCACAATGGTCCCAGGCAGCCCTTCCAGCATCCTGGATGGCACGAGCATCCCGTCGTCATCGTCGCTGCTGTCCTCAACCGCCGTCGAGGCCTCCAAAAAGTCTCGTAGCACATTGGACGCCTTGACTTCGGGGATCAGCATCAGCTGCGCTAAATACGCAGTCAGCTCGTTGCGCTTCTCCTCAATGTACTCGTTGTCGTATCTCTTGTTGCGCATTGAAGGCAAATCGCGCGGCACATTCGACTTGGGATACGTCTTCAACAGCTACGAAATGGATACACCATCACAACGTCAGCCTCAAAGCTGCCTAACCTTTTTAGCACTGCAAGTGCTGCACTCACTCTACTGTGCAGCGCACTGAACTGCTTGTAGCTACGCTGCACCACGTGGCGGCGCTCCGTGGGGTCGTCCTCGCTGTCCCCTTCAAAGTACGCGGCGATCGTGAAGAGCGCGTAGTAGCCGCCGCCGTCCGGCAGGTACCGCAGCGGGTCCAGCGCCTTCTTCTTGGGCGAGAGCCTCTTCTGGATCTTGTGGCCCTCGATGCGGCAGACCACGAGCTGCTTCTTGCTGCCCTTGAAGGGCTGAGACTTCTCGTCCAGCGTGTCGGCGGCCATTGCGCTGGCGTCTGGAGGAGCTGCGGACTGGGGAAGGCCGTGTTTGGCGCGACTGGAATCGATCTCGTTGTCCATGCTACGTGGAGGATGTCTGCGGCGCTGCCGAGCGAGCGATTGAACTTCCTCTACGCCGGATGGACACGCACGCAACCGCTTACGACAATGCTGCAACGGCTCGCCTGAACGTTTATGTAAATGTACGTAACTCTAGGTGGATATGGTGTGGTACGATCTTTCCCGCCAAAGGCCGTACTGTAAGGCGACTGACGTCAGCATGGCCGAGTTGCCTTTCACCGAACGTCTTGGCGTTTGTATGCACAAGGGCAACCTTCGCAGTGAACCCACGAAGGCGCGCGTGCTTCAACTCCCTTGCGTTCATTCCGCAATTGTCCGCGTCCGAGTCAAGTCCTTCCCCAGCCAAGAATCCCGAGCCCCGACAGAATGATGATCATCTCGAAGGCTGAAGAGTTCCACGCGGCGGTGGCCGCCGCCGAGGAAACGCCGCTGGTGGCCTGTTTCTCAGCGCCCTGGTGTGGTGGCTGCAAGCTGGTTGCGCCCAAGGTGGAGAAGCTCGCCGAGGAGCTGCAGGACCGCGCGCAGTTCGTCAACGTGAGCGCGCAGGAGCTCGAGACGCTGTGCGAGGAGGTGGAGGTCGACAGCTTCCCCACATTCCGCGTGTACAAGGGCGGCAAGGTTCTGGGCGACATCACGAGCTCTAAGTTCGACAAGGTGGACGCGTTCGTCCGTGCGCTGGTGGCACCCGACATGGACACAAAGGAGGAGGAGACGCCGGAAGCTGACGTCGTAGAGCAAGCTGCGGAGGAGGTGCAGAACGATGAAGCCACAAAGGATGCCACAGAGGAAATACCCGATGAAATGGAGGATGAAGAAACCGAGGAATTGACCAAGGAGGACGCTGTTGAGGAGGGGGTGGTGAAGGAGGCAGTGGACACTGATGAATCCAAGAAGCGCCATGAGCGGGAGGAGATGCAGTCGAACGATGAACACGTTACCAAGAAGGCCAAGACAGAGGAGGAGGCTACGGGGGAACGCCAGGAGAAGGACGCGGTGGTAGAAATGGATGAGGAAGCCGCTGTTGTAGAGGAGAGCGACAACGATGTGTTGGCTGCTGGTGACGTGCAGAAGGAAGGGCAAGAGGGAGCTTCGGAGGAGAACAGCAACGATGAGGTGCCTGCTGAGAAGATGGAGGAAGTGGTAGCAGAGGTGGCTGAAAAGACGGTGGAGGAGGCAGTCGATGGTGCTGTGGAGAAGGTAGCGGATGCGGTTGCGGAGAAGGTAGTTGATGAAGTGGCGGAGAAGGAAGAAGGAACAAAAGACGCTGAGAAAGTGGACGAAGCGGCAGATGAGGGAGGCGAGAAGGAGACAGTCGAAGGTGCGCCTGCTGACAAGCTCGAGGCCAGCGAGGCGGCAGAAGCCGGCGCCGCTCTTGCCAATGCCGCTGCCGCTTAAGCTACTTCTACGTTTTCGCATGTTTCACGAACACCACGACGTGTCTTCATCGTAACTTCTAAGGCAATCAAAGTATTATTTGGGGAAGCCATCTTCGGGACGCCAGCCATGCTTTAAGCTCGAGAGTGTATTTCCACGTCGTGCAAGTAAACCTACTTGACCATCGCCTGTCAGAGCTAGGCAGACTTTCCTTCCAGAATCGTCAGGTATTGCCCGTACTGCTTCGCGACGCTGCTGTACTTTTCAAGCAGGCCATCTACCTTCAACTTGTTCTCAATGTTTTCCTTGGTCTGACCGTTCTGAAGCCAACTGCGGAACAATTGTTTGGCGTAGGCGTGGTCGGCGAGGATTTTGTCAAGAATATTGGCGTCAAGCTCCCTCTCTTCGGCCGCCCGCTCCTCGCTCGTTCTCTCTTCACTCATCGCTGCTGTTTTGTGGCTTCTCAAGGATCGTGTGCTGCTGATGCTGGTTGAGTCCGAGACCGTAGTTGCTGTGGCAATCTCACTGCTCGCGAAGAGGGCGGCCGCTGCCACCAGGAAGACGAAGTTCACACGCATGGCTGGTCGAACTGCTCTACCGAAGACAGGAGAAGTTGCTAGTGTTTGGCGCGAAGCAAATAGGAGACTGAATCTCAAAATCGTTGACTAGAGCAAAGCACGAGATCGATAAAGGCTTTGGTGTGTCCAATCTATCCACGCGGTAACTTGAGCAGCAGCTCGTTCAAGCTCTATCCTAGCTTTGAAGGTGAAGAATCCCGGATCCTCAAACGAATTATGACGACTTGTAGTTATCGAGGCTGAGTTTGGCGTGTGCGTTGCTGGTACGTAGTTGTTGAGGCAGCACCAACAAATCTTTCGTTGTCATTCCTCGTTTATTTCATCGATAACTTAGACCTTGGGCTCTCTACGAGTGATGTTGCTTACCGACGGCAGCAATGAGGTCTCGCACGTACGTCTCGATGTCGTGTTGCGTGGCCTGGACGGTCTCGAGGACTTCGTCATGGGAGGCAGCTTCACGTTCTTCTCCAGGGAACAGCGCCTTGTTGGTGATCAGCGACAGCCCAACGACTTTCAGTCCGCAGTGCGCCGCCACGATCACCTCGGGGACGGTGCTCATGCCCACAGCATCGCCGCCCACGAGTCGAAGGAAGCGGCACTCCGTCGGCGTCTCGTACGTGGGTCCGGACACGAAGCAGTATGCACCCTTCCGAACCTTGTGCGCTAGGCCCAGATTCTCGGCCACGTTCACGGCCAGATCCTGCAGCTTCTTGTCGTAGCAGTTTGACAGCGGCGTGAACCGAGAACCGAAACGAGAGTCGTTGGGACCGATCAGGGGGTGCTGCCCAGACAACCCCGGCATGTTCAGGTGGTCGTTCATGATCATGAGGTCGCCGACGTTGAAGTCGGGGTTCAACCCTCCTGCAGCGTTGGTCACCAGTAAGTACTTAATGCCGAGCAGGTACATGACTCGAATAGGCAGCGCCGTCTCGCGCATGGCGTAGCCCTCGTAGCAGTGGAAGCGGCCGCGCATGCACACGACGCGGATGCCGTCCAGGTCGCCGAAGACCAGCTCTCCGGCGTGGCCCTCCACGGTGGAGCGCGGGAACTGTGGAATATCCTCGTACTTGATGACTTCTTGGTTGTCCAGGCACTTGCTGAGACCTCCGAGACCGGAGCCACACACGACACCGATGAGCGGTCGAGCGGTGACCCGCTCCTGAAGGAAGTCGTTGATGACGTCGATGCGCTCCTTGGGCAACGTCTCATCGGCCATTTGGCCCGTGGACACTCGACGAACGTGTTGCGAGGGGTGGCCTTCTTTAGCGGCCGCGAGCGTGGCGACGGAGGTGATGGTGGACACGACATTGCGCGGACTCTGGCCGTCCACGCTGTGGCTGTGGTGCTGGCGAGTCGCGCGTGGCGGCACCGATGAGGAGGGCGACACTGGTTCGGCCGCAGTGGACTTGAGCGTGACGTCCGTTGTGGGCGACGCAGACTTGAGATCGTACATCATGGCGGTGAGGACGGACGGAGGAGATTGATGCGGCTCAGAGACGGCAAATTCGAGAGTGAGGGCTGCTGCCGCCCAACACAAGTGGTGTTCCAACAACGCTGGTCTCAGCGCCCCACGTGGTGCGCGTCACCTCTTGGTTGAACGTGTGAAACGGTTTGGCATTCGCATTCAGCGCGGGTTGAGCCAACTGCTGCTGCCGAAGCCTCTGCGCCGCGGTATGACGCCGCTGGATTGCTCTCGCGCGGTGGTTGAAGGCGCCGTTCCAGGGGGACCTGCCTGACGCTCGCGTGCGCTGGTTCGGCGGCTGCTTTCTCTGCGGGACCGAGTGCGCACATGAGGCCTGTCACACATGACGAAGGACGCTGCCGAGCCAAGGGGTCGTGGCGCTCGCTCGTCTACAGGCGTTGAGGCGATACCAGTTTGCACTGCTTTGCTGCTGCCAAGGATGCGGCGCGGACTCCTGGTACAGGCATCACTACCACGTGAGCTCATTTATTGGCCCAGTGGAGCAAGGCGCATGCGGGCCTTCTTGCTGTGGACAGCAGCGCTATGGTGCAGCAACAGCGCGTTCGACAAGAGTGGCGATCTTTATCCAAGCAGCGCTTGCACCGGACTACGTTGAAGTGACCTGCGCGTGTTTCTGCTGGTTGTGGTATTGCGAAAAGGATATGGCTACAGCGACAGCCAAGCGCCGCACACAGCACACTCCTCGGGTGCAAGTTTGAGCGGATGACGCGTGTTGCAGTTGTTCTTTGTGTGGTTTCCAGCATGGCAATGAGAGCCTCGGTCTCTCTCTCTCTTTCTCTCTCTCTCTCTCTTCCTCGACGCATTCATCCTCGTCTCTGCTGGTGACCTTGAAAGTCTCAGCGTTCGAGCTGGAAAGGGGTGCACACCTGGGCTCACCGACACCATCTAGCTGCCCAGCCGCTAGCAGAATGCAGCCCACACGCGTGGACCTCTCCACCGTAAATCATCCATCTGGAAATCGTCCGCGCAAGTGTAAGTTGCATTAGCTTAGAAGTCTACATGCATAGGGTCGTCTACTATGCGGCTCACTTCAGACGCACGACTTCGACCACCGCGAACTTGTCGCTTTCCTTAACGGCGGCCTTGAACTCCTTCTTGAGCTCCTTCTCGCTTTTGCTGGACAACTCCTTCTCCTGGATCTGCTTGAGCACCTGCTCGCGCAGCGCGTCCAGCTCCAGCTCCTTGCCAGCGCTCTTGAGCGCCGACTTGATGAGCTTGCTCCACTTGAGCGGCTTGTCCTCCGTCTTGTTCTTCTTGCTGGCCACGTCGTCGTTGCTCGTCTCCGCTGGCCGCTTCTTGCTGCCGCTCTCCTCCGGGGTCGCTGCCACCGGCGTCTCGACGGACTCCGCAGGCGCAGAGGCCTTGAAGGCCGTCTCATAGATGGTCCAGGCCTTCTCCACGAGTGACGCGTCCCGCAGTGCGAGGCTGTTGGTCACGAAGTTGACGAACTTGTTCTTCTTGCGGGGCACGTTGTCGTAGCCGGCGACGCGCGTGAGCACGTCCTGCACCTTGCGGTCTTCGGGGCACGTGGCGCTCTGCACGGCGTCCATCCAGCGCTCCTGCGGCGTCTGCTTCTTGCCGGCCTTGGCGCCCTTGCTCTTATCGCCCTGGTACAGACTCTTCTCGTACTTCTCGGCCTCCGAAATGCAACTCGTGTGCGCCGCGTAGTCGTTGCCCTCGAACACGACGCTGCAGTCCACGCAGCTCACGGCCCAGCAATTGCGGCAGCGGCCCGCGTGCGCGTCCACCTTGTTCTTCTTCAGCGTCTCATTGCAGCCTTCGCACACAAAGAACACCATCGTACAAGCAGCTCACGGTACCAGCAGCACGCCGAGGCCAATGGTCAAATGCCTGTTCAAGTGATTGGCGACGCAAGCGCACGTAGTTGCGTATTACACATATATTAAAGTATTGAGATGCAGTTATTTACGTAGCATATCCATTTTAGCGTACAAAGATGGCTTTGTGGACCACACAATACTTTCGTTTCACACCAAATTGGCCTTGGCGCCAAAAGTAGCTTCGGTGTCTGATCCTCTTCATTTATCGATTGACCAGCGCCATGTCGGAGCTCGAGGGGAAGACGCTCGCCAATGCGGAGCCTGCTCCAGTGACGGGGAAGAAGCGTGAGCGTGAAGAGGAAGTGCAGCAGCTGCTGTCGACGGAGAATGGCGCCGAGCAGCAGGACGCGGACGACGAGGAGGTGGTACTAACGCTGTCCGAGGTGCTGAAGCACGACGAGCACATGACAGAGACGGCGGACGCGGTGCTGGGCGACGCCAGCGACACGCACTGCAGCTACCCCATGGGATATATGCGCCAGGCCATTTACGCCTGCATGACGTGCACACCCGACGCGATGCAGAAGCCCGATACGCGCGCGGGCGTGTGTCTGGCCTGCACGTACAGCTGCCACCAGGATCACGAGCTCGTGGAGCTCTACACCAAGCGTGCCTTCCGCTGCGACTGCGGCAACAGCAAGTTCCCAGCCAGTGAGTCTACAGTTGCTGCAATAGGTGGCGATTTCTAGGTGGTTGTTTCAATGCTAACCTTTGTTGATGATGCTGTAGCCAACCCGTGCAAGCTGGAGGCGGACAAGGCGCCGACGAACCCGCGAAACTCGTACTCGCAGAACTACGGAGGCTTGTACTGCAACTGCCACCGACCGTATCCGGACCCGGAGCGAATGACGCCCGAGGTCATGGTGCAGTGCGTCATCTGCGAGGACTGGCTGCACGAGGAGCACATTTCCATGGACGTGGTTGAGGCGCCTGTTGGTAACAGTGAGGAGACTGCTCTGTCCGAAATGAAGGAGACGGATGCTGTGGCCGAGACGGGGAAGGACGCAGCGGCTGAGACGGACAAGGAGTCGCCTTCAGCTGAGGACACGGAAGCTGCTACGGAAGACACCAACGCTTTGAACCCGGAAAGCTTTGACGAGCTCATCTGCCTCGAGTGCATGAAGAAACACCCGTTCTTGCTCGCCTACACAGTGGCGAGTCCCGATACGGAGGAGCACGAGGGGGAAGATACACCCGCTGCTGAAGAAGCGTCCAAGGAACAGAAGCCCATCGCAACTGAATGCTTGCTGAAGGTGAAGCAGCAGCAGCTCGAGGCGGAAGGAGACGCGACAATGCGCCCGACGTTCTGGTCGAGTGAGTGGCGCAACGAGCTTTGCCAATGCTCGTCCTGCGTCTCGCTGCTTGAAAAGCACGGCATCGCCTTCCTCCTGGACCCGGAAGACTCGTTGCACGTGTACGAGGCCAGCGCACGAGAAAAGAAGACGGCTTCCGACGAAGAGATCGCCCAGCGCGCGTTCGCCAACAAGCTCACGCACGAGCAGCAAGTGGAGGTGGCCATGGGCTACAGCCTCATGAAGAACAACCTCCAGCAATACCTCGCCGGCTTTGCGGCTGCGGGCAAGACGGTGCGCAAAGAGGACATCCAGAGCTTCTTCGAGGGGCTCAGTCAGGCCAAGCGACAGAAGACCGAGTGAATAAAATGGCAGCAATTACTTTGATTCAGAAGCTTCCTCCAAGTGTCGGTACATGTAAACCCCATGCGGCTTCAAGTGCTCGTGGCTCACTTCTGAAACTTGCCCAGGAACTCGAATACCTTGGCAGACAGCGTCGGCTCGGCTTCCAGCGGGTCCCCAGGCTTGGCAGTCTCAAGCTTGGCGGCCAGGCGGGCGCCCTGGTCAATCGCGCGCTTTGCATCCAGCTCGCCAGCCTCGTCAGCTCCACCGATACGGAACACCGTGACGCCCTTCTCCTGCAGCGGCTTCTCGAGCTCACGCAGTGGCACTTGGCCAGCACAAACGATCACGTTGTCCACGTCCAGCACGTGTTTCTTGCCCTTCTTGTCAGTGTAGTGGAGCCCTTGGTCGTCCACCTTGTCGTACGAAACACCGCCGATCATCTTGACGTCGCGGTGCTTCAGCGAAAGTCTGTGAATCCAGCCCGTCGTCTTGCCAAGATCCTTGCCGTGCTTTGTGCTCTTGCGCTGCATCAGGTAAACCTCACGTGCTGGTGGAGGGACGTTGGGTTTGATTCCCGCTACGCCGCCACGCACCGAGTTGGTCGTGTCGATGCCCCACTCACGAGCAAAAGCCTCTGCGCTTGAGCTCGTGGACTCGCCAACGTGGGTGAGGAACTCGGCCACATCGAAACCAATGCCACCAGCTCCGATGATCGCCACCTTCTTCCCCACTGCAGCTTTGTTCTTGAGCACGTCGATGTAGCTCAAAACCTTCGGGTGGTCCGCTCCTGGGATCTTCAGACTTCGCGGTAAAACGCCCGTTGCAATGACAACCTTGTCGAATGCGCCAGTGGTCAGATCCGCAGCACCCACACGCTTCCCGAGGTTCACCTTCACACCTTTCAACTTGAGCTGCTTTTCGAAGTAGCGCAGCGTCTCGTAGAACTCCTCCTTGCCTGGAATGGTCTTGGCCATGTTGAACTGACCGCCAATAGCGTCCGCTTGGTCGAACAAAGTCACTTCGTGGCCACGCGTTGCCGCTGCCGTGGAAAACGACAAGCCCGCAGGTCCAGAGCCAACGACCGCAACACGTTGAACGTCTGCACAACGAAAAAGATAGCAATTAGTCCAGTAGAAGGAAGCAATAGACCGCGTTGACAAGTGTCTTACCTTCCGTCGGGGTGTAGTTCAGTAAGGTTTCATATCCGGAGCGTGGATTCACAAGGCAGCTTGCCGTGATGCCCTTGAACGTGTGATCCAGACACGCCTGGTTACAGCCAATGCACGTATTGATCTCATCGACTCGGCCTTCTTCCGTCTTGCGGACAAACTCAGGATCCGCGAGGAAAGGACGTGCCATCGACACCATATCTAAACAGCATTATGTAGTCAGCAACGCCCCTTAAAACCCTGACAAGCAAATGCGATTGACTCACCTGCGTGGCCCTCAGAGATGATCTGCTCAGCGACGTCAGGCATGTTGATACGGTTAGTCGTGATCAGTGGGATGGACACTTCGCCCTTCATCTTTTGCGTGACCCACGAGAAGCCACCGCGTGGCACGCTCGTTGCGATCGTCGGGATACGAGCTTCGTGCCAGCCGATGCCCGTGTTAATGATCGTGGCGCCCGCAGCTTCGATCTGCTTGGCCAGCATGACGATCTCTTCCCACGTGCTGCCCTTCTCGACCAGATCCAGCATGGACAGCCGAAAGATGATGATGAAGTCCTTGCCTACAGCGGCTCGCACGGCCTTGACGATCTCAACAGGGAAGCGGATACGGTTCTCGTAGGCACCGCCCCATTGGTCCTTGCGCTTGTTGGTGTGCTCCACGATGAACTGGTTGATGAGGTAGCCCTCGGAGCCCATGATCTCCACGCCGTCATAGCCGGCTTCTCGTGCACGAGCTGCACAGCTGGCATAGTCCCGAATCGTACTCTCCACCGCCGAGCTGGACAGCTCGCGGGGTGTGAACCAGCCGATGGGGGCCTTGATGGGGGACGGCGCCACGTTGAACGGGTGGTACCCGTAGCGACCGCTGTGCAGGATCTGCATGGCGATCTTGCCGTCGTTGTCGTGCACCGCCTGGGTCACCTCCTTGTGGGCGTTCACTTCTCCCTGGGTCGTGAGCTTGGCCGCCAAGGGGCTCACGCGGCCGGCACGGTTCGGCGCGATGCCGCCTGTGACGATGAGCCCCACGTTGCCCTTGGCTCTGCAGCAACAGCATAATTTGCATTAGTGAGTTTAGGAGTGAATTGATACATTGATGCATTGACGCACCGTTCGGCGAAGAAGGCGGCAAGGCGGGTGAGCGACTTGCCCTCCTCGAGCCCCGTATGCATGGAGCCCATGAGCACGCGGTTCTTGAGCTGCGTGAAGCCCAGGTCCAGCGGCTGCAGCAGGTTCGGGTACTTGCTCATGGTGGTCCGTCCGTTTTGGCGAAAGTGGCGAAGTGATCTTGGTTTCTGAAGCTTCACGTGAGGCAAAAATCGACGTGAGATGGACCATCGGAATCGCGTGTTTCTTAGAGTTTATACCTGATTAAGTTATGTTTTGGATTCAATGGTTTGAGCAGTGGTTTTAGATATACTTGAATGAAGCACTGCGGTGTAGTGACGGGTTCTGATTGGTCGATCGGGAACAACTTCAACTGGCCCAACGCGGTTAACGCAGTCGCCCCCTCGAGGTCTTGGAATGAGGACTTGAAAATGAGGGCCATGGGTAGCGCGAAGCGCAGTGCTACAAAGCCTAGGTCAGCACCTTTCAGCAGTAGGATGCACACAGCGATAATGAATACACCATGGGCACGAAGCCTAGCGAAAGACTTGTCACGGCAGCGTTGCCCTGCCAGCGGCAATGGTGGAGCAGGATATGTATGGCGGAGACAGCATACAGGTGGGGCCATTTGATGTCATGACATGGCTCATACTAACTTGTGCAAGGGGGCCTTTCTTGAATGGGCTCATAAGTTGGTAGGTTGATCGTCCGGCTGAAGCTTGTGAAGATGTGTAGAATGTATCCCCGGCTCATTGACCGCGGAGATAGAGGACTGTTGTAGCATCATCAATAGCAGTTTATTGTGTGTGTGCTATGGTCGGAGACCACAACAAGTCGTGCAGTTAGCGGACGTACGCTAAACGTACTGCTATGCAGCACTCCAGCCGAAGCTGTTGCAACCTTGGCGGCCGGCATGCTCGAGCTGGGGACAAGACATTCTCACACCCAATTTCCCGTCGACAGCTTTTTCGACAGCTAATACCTTTGCAGATGCTCACGGTCTGCTATGGTGCTCTCGATTTGAGGCTCGACTGAAGCGTGCTTTCGATTCCTGAAGATGTCACTACTAAGGATGTATTGTCACTAAAACGGATATCCTTCCTTATTGGTCAAAATTCGTTTTGTCCAATGACCTTTCTGCCACACGCGTGCCACACCAAGCCCCCCTCCGCCGCACGATCGAGGGCCGCAGACTCTTTGAACGGCCAGCACAGCAGCTCACTAGCCCCCATCCGACAGGCATCATGACCAAGGAGTACACGCTGGACGAGATCCGCCGCCTGGCCGACACCAACCCGGAGAAGCTGGCGCAGGAGTACCAGGCCTCGCGCGCCGCCACCGCCAACCTGGTGGACCGCGCCCGCGCCGGCATCGCCGC
>JAABLK010000486.1:15197-25784 GCA_012295415.1 Phytophthora chlamydospora | reverse complement strand
CATGGCTCCTTGTCAGATCGATGGTCACGGTCTTCCACGCAATTCGGTTCGTCGGCAGGTTCCATTCCTGCGCCAGCTTCTAAGAGAGCAAGCGCGACTTCGAGTCGACCGCTAGCAAATGCGATCTGCAGTGCACAAACTCCCTTCGGCCCGTGCCTATTGACTGCAGCTCCTTTGTCCAGAAGCAAATTTACAACGCCAGATAGCCCTTCTGTGAAGCGATCATTAACGGAGTCACTCCAGCTGCATCGGTCGTGTCAACGATCGCTCCTCCTTCGATCAGAATACGAGCAACGCTTGCGATGCCAAACTCGCACGCGATTCGAAGTGACGTCGCTCC
Organism: Phytophthora chlamydospora; assembly: GCA_012295415.1. Classification (NCBI taxonomy): domain Eukaryota; phylum Oomycota; class Peronosporomycetes; order Peronosporales; family Peronosporaceae; genus Phytophthora; species Phytophthora chlamydospora. The sequence continues at coordinate 25,444 of JAABLK010000486.1, read as the reverse complement.
ACCGTTTACCAGAGTTTCAACGTTAGTTCCATGGGTTAGCAGCATTTTACGACCTAGTCCTCGAGATCCTTGGAAAACGTATCGTTGTTCTTGCCGATAAAGTTGCCGATCGTGTACGGCACGCGGGTGGCAATGTGCTTAACGATGAACTCGTACTTCTTGTCCTTTTCGTGCGGGGCCAGGAAGTGCGGGTTGGTTACGTGCTTCTTGCGCAGCGTGGCGTTCTACTTCTCGTCGGACAGCTTGGGCATCTTGGCCGACCCTCGGCAGCGGCAACACCGTGCGCTCGACCCAGACTTGTGCGACACCTTGAGTGAAGCGAGGCGCATAAGCGGCGAACCCGAGACGAAGTTGACCGCAGCGACGCCTCCCGTACAGCCTCGAGATGCGTCGCGGCTCGTTCCGGGTCGAAGAACATGGCCGAGGGTGTTCGCTCTGAGTGTTGCTCTGTGCTACTTGACTGCCTCTTCTCTTCGAGGTGCGAGCTGCTAGCGCTGATATCCTCCGCGTTGGCTGCAGCTCTCACTGGGAGGAACGGCTCGTGAGCCCGAGTTCATGACGCAGCTACCGCAACGTCTTCAGCGGTCTCACCCTGGCCTTTTTCGCTGATTCCGGATGGTATCGAGTGAACGCTTCAACCTCAGAGCCTCTACACTTCGGGCTGACAAAAGGTTGTGCCTTTGCGACTAAAACGTGTGCGGATCCGACGACTCAAGGCTGCTGAGTGGACTGCAGATCGCGCTCTCTGTGCTTGCTGATCCCCAAGAACCTCAGCATTCCTGCAGAGTATGTACCAGTATTTCCCGACCATCCTCTCGAAAGGCGACATGAACAGCTTTGTAGACCACTGCCCGCTTAACGGCGGATGCACTGGCGGTGACTGCTCTATCTCCGCCAACCTGCTGACACTTGGGTCAACTCTATCAACGCGTATGGTGAGACTTACTGCCCAACGTGCAAGTGCACAGTGTCCTCGCTGAGGAGTGATGACTCTACGAACTGGTCCATCAATCCACCACGGCAGAGTGGGTGCTTTGCTATGAGCACCGTCGCGAAGTAAGACACGGGACGTAACTGCACGGAGAAGGGGGAGCTACTTGACGTGGAAGGCTTGTCTGGCAGCATTACGTGTCCAGATCCGCTTGCTGTGTGCGAGTATGAGGACCCGAGCAGGGCGCTGCTAGAGGATGCGTTCAGTAGCAGTGATAGCAGCAGCGTGGCAGTCACCAGTGACGAGGCCTCTGCAAGCTGGCAAGATGGAGACGGCAGTTCATCAAACTCTGCCAGACTGGAAGTCGCAGAATTGTCACTCGCACGATTGCCAGCAGTGGTGATAGACAGCATGGTGGACTGGAGCAGCAATCGTCTTCGCACGATTCCTGTAGACAGATAGCATCAGCTACGTGTGTCAATATACAAGATTTCTCTAGCGACTCTTGCTGATGCAGCACACTCTCCTCGGCGATTTTTTACTGTCTGGTCGTGATGTCCAGCAAGTCGTCGCTTATCAAGTCGCTGATCTCGTCCAAGCTGGAACTAGACACCATGGACGGCGCGACCAGCACGAGCTAGATGCACAACCAGAGCGTGTCGGCCAAGTCCTGCGACCAGATGCAGGACCTGACGGACACGCTGAACGCTACGCGCTGCAACTTCATCCGATGTATTAAGCCGAACCCGACGACGGCGCCGGGCGTGTTCGACCATGGCTACGTAGTAGACCAGCTGCGTTGCTCCGGTATGATTACGACGTGCGAGCTGCTAAAGGTCGGGCTGCCTACGCGTGTGTCGTACGAGGAGATTTGCCGGATCTACAAGTCCGTGCTCCCGCCGTCGGTCTCGCCGATGTTCGATGCGTACAACGACTGTACGTTCACGGAGAGCGTGCTGTGGTCGTTCCGTGTGGAGCCCGATGCCTACCGTCTTGGTCGCACCAAGGTGTTCTTCAAGACGGGCAAGATTGCGCTGCTGGATCGCTGCTGAAGCTTGAGATGAAGAAGATGGGCCCGTGGATTGTGGCGCGTCTCCGCAAGTGGCTTGCTCGTCGTCGCTGGTGCGCTGGTCAAGGTGGTGCTGGCTGACGGCGTTCTACGTCATTCAGACCCAGCGTCACTTCGAGCCACATCCGTGAGGCTCGCCGTCTTGCGGCTGCAGCGCGAGGAGGAAGAGCGAAACAAAAGTTTGTATTTTTTTATTTATGGATAAGATGTCGAGTTGAGGATAAGATGTTGAGGCCGCGCCGTGGCATCAACGAGCTCATTGTTCATTGCTGCTTTATTGGTCTCAGCTACAGCTCCGCACCCCCTCGCTATGTTGCTCGCCGAGCTTACCTCTGACGCATCCTTGCGAGTGCAGGGAGGGAGTTCGTACTGTGGTGAGCGTCAAGGCGGGGGGAGCTGGGGCTGGCTGATGTCGGCGAGCAGCAATGCCAGCAACGTTCCACAGTGCAATTCATGTCGAACCAGCAAGTCCGTGGTCCAGGAGAAGAGGCGCTGAGTGGCGTCCAAGCTGTCGCTGCACAAGCTGCACTCCATGAAACGCTCGCGATAGGCCCATGAAAACCTGAAACCACCGCTCGGCGTCATGTGGCGCTGACCGGCGCCAGCAGAGGCTTCACGGGCTCGTCCACGCAGTGCAGCATTTTCTCTCGCACGCGACGGTTCATAGCCCTCGTGGTGAGTTCCGCGGCGCCACGCGCGTGCCCGGCAGCGTCGACATGGTGCTGGACTTCCTGGCCGCCGAGTCGGCCCGTGAGAACTACTGGGTGGCGCTCAACACGCTGCGCGACGTCAAGGCGGCCGCTCTGCTGTCAAGCGCGCGGCTGCAGTCAGTCCACTCGACGTCGTCTTCCGCCACGTCCGAGACGGACGCTGACGCCACGGCCTTTCCGCGCTGGAGGCGCAAGTACACGACCACGAGGTTCTCCAAGCACGGCGCGCAGGTGCTGGACTGCTGCTTCGCCGAGTATGCCACGCGCATCACCGAGACCAACAGCGACGGCCACTCAAGACGCCGCGGCTTCGTGTACCGCCGCTCGGTGTCCGAGCACGCGCTCAGCCACGCGTCCAGCGTGTCGACCGAGCCGCTGGCCAAGGCGCGAGTGAGCGGCGCGGCCAGGTTCTTCATCCGCGACTGGCTCTTCGACGTCATTGAGACGCAGGAGCCGCTGATTTGCAAGCTCATTCTCACCTGCAGTGTGTTCGTGCCCACGTCCGCGGAGCGCGCGCCCAGCGTGTCCAGGTCCGACTTCCGTGACTTCTGCACCGAGATCATGCGAGATCATGGGCACGCGTCGCGCGCTGACCCACCAGTGGAAGGGCCAAGCTGCTCACGCTGGCGTGCGGTCGTCCTCGTGGCGGCGGGAGGCTCGCTGCTGCACCGTGTGCTCCGAGCAGTTCTCCATCTTGCGGAAGCGCCACACGTGCCGTTCGTGCGGATCCGGTGTGTGCTCCAAGTGCTGCTTGAAGACTTCAGCCGGCTCGATGACTCCCAGATTCACGGCGGACGGCTCGCGCAGTGGATTCGGCAGCTCCATGGTGGCGGGCGCTCGGCCGCCGCAGCGCGGAAACCACAAGCGAGAGTGTCTGCTGTGCGCGCATTTTGGTCCAGACGACGGCGTCACTGCATCTCGATCCGGAGGCGTCACTAGCCGAGGTCGTCACCTCTCGTCTGCCATGGCTTCGATGTCGGCGTCCACATCGCGAGCTTTTGCCGCTTCATCTAGAGGAGGGACGGCGATTGAAGTGGAGCTGGAAGAGATCGACCAAGTGCACCCGGACCTGGAGCTGCGTTCTACGGCGTCCGTCTCCGTTTCAAGACGCCAACGCAGCCAGCGGAGTATTGGCAGCGCCGGTAGCCAGCGCAGCATTAGCGGACCAGATGACGACGACGATGGGTCGGACGAAGACGTACGCCCGTACACTCCGCGACTCGACCTCCGTGCGACGACCTCAAAGCTTCGGACAGAATCCACGGACTCGCTTCGTAGTACGCGCAGCGCCCCAGGCATCGTGTTGCTCTCGGATTTGGAGACGTTGACCCTCTCCGGCAGTTTCCATCGCGCCACCAGCATGTCTTCACGGGCATCAGCCAATTTCTCGGCCAGTTTGTCTGAGCGGTCACCTGCCAACGCCGCATCGCGGTTGCCAGCAAAGTCGGCCGCGCCAACTCCGGCCATGTTGGTAGCTCAGCAGCTGACCAACAGGAACCCGGGCGCCCTCCGCCCCCACAACGCACAGCACCATACAGACCTCACACAGCAACAGCGGCATGAAGGACGCCGCCTCCAGCAACAGCAACACACTCGCGCCCGCAGGCAACCGCCGCCCCCGCGCGCAGAGCATGGAGCACTTCAGCGACAAGTGCTCGGTGCCGCGCGAGTGCTGCAGCTCCGGCTCGTTCGTGAGCAAGCTGTACCGCATGGTGGACACAGAGCCCTCCTCCATCGTCTCGTGGTATCGAGGTGCGTGCCTTCTAGCTATTAAAGCTTCACTTCAAAGCACTATCTGCCCAAGTACTTCCGCCTCCGACACTTCTCGAGCCTCATCCACCAGCTCAACTGCTACAGCTTCTACCGCGTGCAGGAGGGCCAGCTCACCCTCTACCAGCACTCGTTCTTCCGGAAGGGCCGCCCCGACCTGCTCATGCACATCAAGCGCCGCGGCGCCGGCAAGGCCAAGGACCCGTGGTTCGATCCTGTTGCCAACACCAGCAGCAAGGCGCCCGAGCAGCCGTCGCCCTCGAGCGTCCACCTCACCCCCATGAGCGGCGCGCAGACGCCCACGATCTCGCCCACCCCGCTGGGACTCGCCGCCTGCTACTCGCCCATGGCCAAGCCCGTGGCGCTGGACAACATGTCACCCGCACTCAAGCCCGCCATGGTGCAAGCCTGTCCACCCTCTGTGGACCTGGGCGGCTCGTACCTGAGTGACGGCCTCATCCGGAAAGACATGGACCACGCGTACCTGCTATCGTCGGCGCTCAACATGAGGAACGAGCTGCTGTACGGGGACATGATGGACGCGAGCCTGTCACTCCCCAGGACGGCGAGCGGCCTGTCGGCGCCGCTGGACATCGACATCCAGGACTTTCTGACCGACGACTGCAACATCACTCCGGACCAGATCGACGACCGCCTGTGCGGCGCCATGAACGCCAACAAGTGCGCGATGGTCTCGCGCGACTGCCTCAAGTTTGACGACGCGCAGAGCCTGGAGCCGTCGCCCGTGCTGTCGAGCCAGGAGGACGCCGAGTCGGCCAGCTTCGAGAACGAGGTGCTCATGGACCTCGCCAACGTGGAGCCCGGCGCGTGGGAGGTGCCGCTGTCGCCGCTGAACGACGAGGAGGACATGATGCCCTGGCTGGATCTGTGCTTCTAGACTGCATGGTCGCGTTCCCGACCGATAGACGAAGCCCGTGACGCTGATTATTTATGCTCCAGCGACGCTGCTCAGCGAAATCTGTCCCCCGCCCGTCCTCAAGAAGTGAGCTCTTCCAAGCAAGGGCCCCAGCGTCAGGACCGCGCCGCCTCTGAGGACGACGTGCTCCTCACAACCGTCAATCCTCGCGCCGGTACGACGGATGGGCCACAGGAGAGCAGCGCTAGCACCGAAGAGGACGAGGACGTGTACGCGGAAGACGACCTAGCTCCGGCGGCGGTAGCGTCGTCATGAAAGCTTGTCTGACGCATGTGCCACCGCCAGTTCTCGCCTGAGTCAGCAGCACGCGGACTTTTGCTAGCTCGACTGCAAAACCGCTTTCATGCTCGGACACGACAGCACGAGGAACCAACATCACAACGGATGTCCAACGGAAGACGCGTGATTTATTTTGCCAGTGTGTCGATGATGGCGGTGTTAAACTAAGGTGGTGGTTAAACTTAGCGCCAAAAAACGATTTTTTTATTGATCAGATTATTCCGAATCACTGCAGTCACTGTCCTGGCTGTCAATATCAAAACGTGAAAGCATTTCTTCGTCAAGGTGGCTTCGTTGCTGGTTGCTGGGTGAAGCACTTGTCGCGGAGTTCTTCAAAAACGGGTTGAGGCATCGCACTGATTCCAGGGACTTGATGGCTGTTGCTGTGGACGTCTTGGAAACATAGACCTTCTGCTGTACGTCAAACGAGTGGTACATTTGCTTGGCCAGGTCGATCATTGCGCCTTTTCCAAAGCTTTCGTTCTCGCTAGCACAGGTAATGTAGATTGACCTGCAATCGCGAATCGACACCCTCTTTCCAAAATTCCCGTAAATCAGCATCTCAAACCGGTGAGTCAGCCGTTGGTCTCGCGTGCCATCTTCGGTCAGGAACAGTGCTGTGTCTCTCGAATTCGTGTCTTCGACAAGTCGAGTCCGGGCTTGTAAGAACGCTTCGAAATTGAGCCGGTAGTCCACTGGAATGGCAATAACAAGAGGCCCATAGATGTGCGAAGTCTTGTGCTTCGCCAGCTTCAAAATGTACGTGTCTCCTTCCGACGACACATGGCGAACGCGTAGCCGACGATAAACGGACGCTCTCTGCGGGGGCATACCAAACAGTAACATCACGATGACGTAGTTGAAGTGAGCCTTGTACTTGTCCCACGATGAAGCGCTTGTCAGCTGCACCGCCTTGACCCGCTGTGAAAGAGCACCGTGAAGGAAAGCTAAAACGTCGTCAACTTTTGGCAGACGTTCAATCCGCTCCGCTTTTTCTTCTGGGTCCACTTCACGCTTCCGCTTTCCACTCAATCGCTGCTGAAGATCCCTCACCTCTTTCTTCGCCTTCTCAAGTCTCTTGACCCCGTTCGTTTCCACATTCCACACCAAGAAGTTGTACACCTGCGAAATAACGTTGTACGTCGTCGACGCCTTCAGTTTTCGTCCATTGTCTGTGACGGCCAAAGACTCACAGAACTTGCTCAGGATATCCATTCGAAATTCCTTGGCGCAGGTCTTCGTATCCGCCAACGTGTCCAGCATGGTTGATGTAGAGACATTCCGGAAGTTGGCAAACTTGCCCACGAAGGTGCGAAACTTGGAAAAATAGTCCTTGGCTCGGTCACTCGTGTCTCCCTGCCGCGACAAACTGGTGGATCCCTCGAGCCAGGCATAAAAACCAGGCAGTTTTGCTGCTGCGGCGTCATGCGTCGGTGCACGGCGAGAAGAGCGTGTCATGCCAGTCGGCGGAAGCTTGCCTTTTACTGGAGTCGATGCGTTAGCGTCAGGTACTGCGACGGTTGAGGTGTCCTGTCTTGGCGGGAGCGACTTGGATTTGGGGCACACTTTCAGATGCTTGGATAGACTGCCCTTCTTCAGTTTTAGCCCACACTCACACACATGCTCATGGTGAGTGTTGCGGACATGCCTTGACAGTTGACGCTTCGAATCGAAAAACCGCAGGTTCTCGCAGAGCTCACACTTGAAGCGTCCCACTGCATCCGTGTGTACTTTTGCTTGGTGTCGCGTAGCACCGCTTTTGTTGCAAAACGATGCCGAACACTGCGGTGCAAATGCGCAGAGTACCCTGTCTTGTTTTGAAACATGAGCGATTCGATCACGATTGATTGATGTTGTAACCGCAGCTGGAAATGTACTCGAGTCACCCCTTGCTTTGCTCGACACCTGGGAAGCGCTCGCAGTAGCTGGTCGATCAGGCTGTCGTTGTTGAATTCGAAGTGGCTGTCCAGGCGGGGACGCATGAGTTGAACGTGGCTCTCTCACACGACTTGGTGGCACGCTGGGCTCCGCAGTCACTGCGAGCGCTGGCATGGACGTCGTCGCAAACGAACGCGACCTCTCTTCGGCGTTGACAGTCCCTTGAGACCCAAGTTGCCTGCCTACCGGATGGGGGCGATCGGGCATTACCGGCGCGATTGGCGNCAGCCGCTGTTGGATCAGCAGGGGCTTCCACCATTGCTTGGTCCGATACGGATGTTCGCGGATGTTGCAGAGACAGCGGCGGTTCTTCCAGAGACAAGCTTCGTGCCGGACTGTTGCACACGCGTGTTGGAGTTCTCTTGATGCGCATATCGGTAGGTCGGTTGCTGGTTTGTTAGTTGTCGGTGATTTTTTGCCAATGGCAGTGTGGGTGAGCGTTATTAAACATTTGTCATGACGTCACAGCTTATCAAAACTGATGTAACGCCGTCAAAACTAACATTCTAGCTGAAACGCTCTGACTTTTCATTCCGATATGGAGGAGAGGTCTCCGTCCGAAGAATCCTACGTCCCCGAAACTCCGCAGTCAGTGTTGTCTGAAGGCTCTGACATTGCGTCTCCTCTTCAACCACCTGCATGCCAGACTGAAGCTGCACAAGACGTTCTCACCGAAGCCCCCATCCCAGCCCCTTCGCATTACCTAGCGTTGCCGCTGACTTCGTCGCGCGGCCCTCGGAGATCTTCACATGCTCCTGCTACACGCGCACTACCAGCTGGCTCACCCGTTCAAGTATATCAGACTGAATTCGCAAGCTCTCCATCCCAGCCGCCGGCAATGGAAGGCCAGCCGCCGGTAATCGAAGCCCCAGCACCAACCCCTGATTCGCCTCCCGCTCTAAGCCTTCCGCCATTCGTGTCGCCATCCCATTTGTCCCAATTCGAAGATTCGTTGCCAACGCCTCCGTCTTCGTCCGTTCCAGAGGAGCTAGAATGCACGATACGAGACGTATTCGTGGACCCATTCAAGCAGGAGGCTCGCTACACGGATCTGATCTGGATGAATCAATATCTACCGTGCATGGAAGGTTGGAGTGTTGTGGGCTTTCCTGTTCCGCTCTTCTGCACGGACGATCTGGAAGCTATTGACGTACACGAGTACAAGTTTCGACTGGATCCGACGACAGTGAACAAGTTGGTATTTGACAAGCACGCTTGCTTCGTGGATATGTTTTGCAGAATGCGCTTGTACAAGAAGGGGGTCAATCCACGGGGACATCCTGATGATCTCACGGAAGCGTGGAACGGTTTTGTGCGTCAGTTTACAGCCAATCCTGTTGATTGGATTCGTCTGTATCTGGGCAAGCGTGTGGAGTTCAAGCGAAAATGGGATGGCAGGAGACTTCACGTCCATGAACTTTCAATTCGCGAAGGCCTGCGGTGCAAAGTTCCGAGATGGATGGAATGCCCCTATTGCTACCACAGCGAGAAAGGACGATTTCCGGAAGTGCGTGGCCGCGAGCCGTCTGCTGCGTTAGCTGTTGCTATTTCGGATATGTGTCAACATTTTCCGACTCGATCGCCAGACAGAACGCCTTTGTCGGTTCAAGAAGGAATCCTCGCGGCCGAGAACTCACGCTTGAAAACGCTGCTTGGAGGCATTGAGGAGAGCGCCAAAAAACGACACCGTGGTTTGTGATCGAATTGCTTTTTTTGCAGTTTGCTGTGTTAGCACGTCTATATTTGCTCAATACATGTGAATGTTGAAAACTGCGTCCGTGAGACTGCGCGGACTGCGGCGTCCAATCGAGTTCTTTATGGCGTACAGTAGCTTGGCACGTGGCACCCCCTTCGTTAGCAGCAGCGATCTGCGGTTGCGGCAGGTACATGCCCAGCTGGTCGAATATGCCCAGGTCGTGCGCGGCTGCAGCTGAAATTCACGGCCTTCGCTGTACTCCGTGCGTTGTCGTAGGAGATCCAGGTTTATTTCGCAGCAACCGCAGATCAGCACCTCGAGCTAGCACAGTGTGAACAGCGGTGCGACCTACAAACTGTTCGTCTGCATAGCAAGCTGTTGGCTATTCTCTGCGAACCGAGTTTTCCAAGTTACCGCCATCCTCTCGCCCTGTGGCATCAACATAACCTCACCCCGTCACTATGCGTAGGTAGCTGCGAGTGTCGGGTAGCCGAGCATCTCGTCCACGCGGCCTGAAAGCTTTGACGTCGCGACGTCAACGTTCTGAGGTGCACTCTGCAGAACTCAAATCCGGACAACGGCCCTCGCGAGGACAAGATTGTCGGGGCTCTGCAAGAACAGTCCCATCTCCAGTCCGTGACGACAGCACTACCCATGAATTTGCCCAAAAAGAGGTGAAATCGGTCGGCCCGTTGGCCAGCAAAGCGGTACCACAGACGAATGAATTCAACAAGAACTTGCCATGGTTGCTGCCAGTACTGCTGCGGCGTTTCAGACACGGGATCACCAGTGACACCAATTCCTGCTTCCCGTGGCAACTTCTGTGGAGCTCGTCGACGATCGCCACCGTAGTCGTTTACGCCGTCGCCCAAGAACATGATCTTGAAAGCACGACTCTGATCACGGTAACCTTTGAG
>JAABLK010000486.1:0-15179 GCA_012295415.1 Phytophthora chlamydospora | reverse complement strand
CTGCTGCGGCGTTTCAGACACGGGATCACCAGTGACACCAATTCCTGCTTCCCGTGGCAACTTCTGTGGAGCTCGTCGACGATCGCCACCGTAGTCGTTTACGCCGTCGCCCAAGAACATGATCTTGAAAGCACGACTCTGATCACGGTAACCTTTGAGGCAGTGTACACGGCAGAAAGAGCTGTCACTCCACCCGCGCATTTCATGGCAGAACTGGCCGAGCACCGAACGGCGCAAGTGATCGCCAGGCTGTGACAGCGAACTCTGCTTCGACGCCTGCCCTTGGACACAGTTGATGCTAATCACGCGGATATCTCGCGGATCCTCGTACTCGTCTTAAGGCAGGGACGTGGTGGTTGCCGTCGAGCGTAGCACGTCGTCCCAGATCAACCGACGTAGTAACCGATGCTTTAAGCTCATCGACAGCAACTCCATCGAGGGCCTGGTCAAACGAATTGCCACTTCCACGGCCCCGTAACTTCAATCGGCTTGGTGCTGCTCCCATCGTCAGGCTGGACCGCAATGATGGAAAGCATGCGAAGGATTTTGCTGTTAGCCGTGTGCACGAATCTCGGGGCCAATAAAGGTTTTCAGCACAGGAGATGCTCGACAGCCAGCGAACGAGTACGCGAGCGCTCCGATGGCCCGTCCGTTCTTGCTTCGATCAGCTTGTGCAACTATATCCACGATGTTCGCATTCATCACGTTCAATCCGATCGCTGCATAATACGCATTCAGTCACTCTCCAACTGCAAGTCGAAAGTGATCGAATGCGCCAGCGTTGCTAGCTCTCGAAAGCATCATAGTCTGTCCTTGCGCGCTCTTCCAAAGCCGAACACAGTTTAACTAGACCAAATGGACCGTACTCAGGTGCTTTCTCGTAGTTCGACCTATCCATTGCGCTGTTCTCGATAAGCGTCTTCAGGTCCTTGCCGTCTCGTCGAATCAAAAGGAGTTCGGGGATCTCACTCGGAGACCAATACCAGCCCTTCGCAAAGGCGCCTTCGTTACATTGCGTTTCGGTGCGGTACCACAGCCGAAGACGGGTACTTCCTCGTGCTGGTTTAGTTGTTGTCCACACTTCGAGCACATTCGAACACGGTCCTCCACCAAGAATGGAACACTTACACGTGTTGCTGACGATGATACAGGACGCAGGCGACGTCCACCGAGATCGTACGTGACAGCACTGCTAGTGGTTGTCACTCCGGCGCTTCAATTCCGACTAACTTTCCCGGTGCAACGTTTCAGGTAACGTACTCGGGAGTCTTTAACGTACTCGGGAGTCTTGAACGATTGGTGCTGCAGTGACAGCTGCAGTTTTCCCTGCTGAATCGAGACGTACCACGAACAGTCGAAGATGTAAAGCAGGACACCGACGTACAGTTCAAACCCAAACAAGCCTTGTTCTTCTTCTTGATTTGTCCTCGAAGTAGGGAATTGGTACGTGATCATCATCCTCCACTTCCACGTAAATCAGGTCAAGACTGCCCCATCGGTACGTGAATAGCGAGTGGTCCATTGATCATCAGGCGATCACCAATGATAGCAGCACTGGCAGACATCTCATCGCTATCTTCTGTTGCCATGTTGGCAACCGCAGGCAGCGTAATGTCTGGTAGAATCACTGTTGTCAATCTTGATATTGGTACTTCAAGCAGCGTTGGCAGCTTCCTCAGCACCTTGATGGATAGCATTGCCGTTTCCGGCAGTTGCGTTCGAAGCGCCTTAGCTCGAAGACGAGTCTTTATCGACTCCAGCGTCGGTGGTCACGGCGCGCTCAGCGGCTAGCTTCTCCTTCTTCAAGGCTTCCTCAACGGCCTGGTGGACCTGTTGCGCCTGCAGAAGATTTGACGCAGCCATCACATCCTAATTATCCTCTTGATCGATTGGCTCAGGTTCAGCTTCGTTTGCACGCACCCGATTGCTCAGATCGAAAAGTTTATCCGTGGATCACCCCAATGCGCTCACCACCAAGCCAGCAGCAGAGACCACTTCGACATGGCGTGCTCTGACGGGCTCGTCCGTTTAGTCACGGTTTGCTGCAGTTTGGCGGACAACGTCGACGTACTGTACGGTCGCTCGAGTCAACGCAACGGGCTGGCACGCATGGCTCGGGATCAGTTATCCAGATACGAACGGTGCCAATGGTGGAGAGATCCACCAACCGGAGCTGCCACCACGAGGATTCGTTCACCTCGTTAGCAGGCAGCGTTCGAGCCACCGTCTGTTTTGCTACAACAGCACCGCGAATTCTGCCGTCGATAGCTTTCCTTGCAACGCACGATACAGTTGTTGAGCTCTGTAACACTGTCGCGCCGCCGTCCAGAGCTAAGTTCTTCACGCCATTGAAGTCACGAAGCTGTAGTCCCAACCGACGCCACTTGTAGGATTCCGTACCTCAGAGGCAATCTGTCAGCACGTCAAGTGTGCCGAGTACACTGAATCCATCGCGGAAAGCACAGCAGCCGTTGAACACGACACTCTGTCGGTAGCCATGAAAGACCCCCGCCGCAGATCTCTCGCTCTTGGATAGTAGACCCCGTAGCTGCACTCGGAAATCTCGGATGAGCTGGAACTTGGACGACAGACCTGCTGTTCTTGCAAGAATGGACTGATGTCTTCCAGGTCGCTTGGTATGAGCTTCAGGTCAGCGTCCAGCGTTGGAATCGTCGCCAACCTAGTGATTCGCCCTCCATTTAGATGAATCGGCACGTGTGCATCGTAAGAAAGATATTCAAGCACAACGTCATCACTCGTCACTGTGAAGAGGAACCCTGTCTACGTCTTGGAGGGAGGCATCATACGGTGCAACGCGTGAAGTGCAGATGTGGGGGGGGGGCATTCCACCACCATATCAATCAGCAGCGTACACACCCGGCCGCTTGCTTGTGAAGACGTGCTTCACTTGCGGTCGATCCGTGTTGATCCGTAGTGCATGTGCGTTGATGAGATTTCCTCTGCATCGTTCATAACCTTCTAGTTAATTGTGCCACGAAAGCACCCGAGCAAGTACGGCGCAATGAGAACGTTCGAGTTTCTACATCAGACGGTGAGCATACACATACCTGGCTTGCTCGGAGTCACCGAGTTCGACGTCCGTGCCGGCCTCGAATGCAAGGTCATTCATTGGATGGCCTCTTCGGTTGCAATAACAGTCTCTCTCTCTCTCTCTCACTCTCTCTCTCTCTCTCTGTGTAATAGCACACTGCGACAAGACATTCTCAGTTAACTACCCCGCTATCGGCCACATCTTAAGTCAGCAACATACCATACCATCGCCTTGTGCTGCCATGCTCGTTGTGCCTCCAGGTAGTTGTGATTGGCTTGCGTGGATCAGAATTCTTGCCTCAGCACCTCAATCTCCAAGTCGCGGTCCGCACGAAGCCTCGATCGTTCCAGCTCCTTTTTCAGACCGTCTCCATTTTGCGGACCAGCTCGAGCCCGCGCGCTCGCTGCGTCCCAGCTGCTCCGCCTGCATACTCAGCGTCTGGGCCGTGGCTCTCCCCACTTGCAGTGACTCAGCCGTCGTCCGCAGCGCCTGCTCGTGCCGCCGCTGCCACTCGCGACGCGAGGCCGAGCTCTCGTCCTGTGTAGCCATTTTGCTTCTTTTGGATTGAGAAATTGGAGAACGCGACTGACGTGGTCGCACTTAGGAGGGACCATAGAGCAGACAAGTGGTTTCGGTGGTCGACAACAAGAAATCATCCACTTTGCCCTTCTTCATTCTGACCGAAACAAAAATATTTATTCAATGTATTGGAAGGGTTAACCTTTTTCAGCCTCGTCGCACTGATACACCTTGTTGTCGTCCTCGGCGTGCTTAATGTGTCGAGCAGGTTGGGATCGCCACATGACTTGACGGCCCTTGCGCTTCTTGGGCGCCTGCATACTCCGCTCCATCGACTTCTTCATGCGCTCCTCGTACATTTTCTGCTGCTGCGCAATGCGCTCCTGTCTGACACGTTCCCGGCGGTCCTTCTCCTTCTCGGCTTTCGCCACGTAGTCCTCGGGCATTTGCTCGATAGCACTGAGCAAATCTTCCAGTCGAGCTTCCCAGTCCATGATCATGTACAGCGTGGACGAGTTGGTCTCGGCCTCAAAGCCGCAGCGCTTGTACACTTCCTACACGCGGTCCTGTAGTTCCTTCAGCATGCGCTCCTGAGCGTTCTCTCCGGTGCCTCCTTGAGAGCGGAGGCGCAGTTGACTGGCCTTGCTTTCCTCCACACCGATCTGCTGTTGCAGCCCATCAACGTTCGCCTTGAGGGTCTGCGTTTTGCGGCCCATGGCCTTCTTCGTTTCGCGGTAGTTTTGCTTGAGCTCCTCCAGTCTGCTCCGTTTCCTGGCTGTTCTGGATCAAGAAGAGATTGCTCTCTTCTAGAGCGGTGGAGATACCCAGCAGTTGTTGCGGGTTCTGGAAGTACATGGGGATCTCCTCTTCACTGCTGGTGAGCGGCATGCTGTCGAGATTGGGCATGGGGGGGGGCACGAGAATCTCCTTCGCTTTCACCGTTTTGTCGGCTTTCTTCTTGCCATTCTTGGAATCTGGACGCTCCTTCTCGGCTCGCTCGCGCTCTTCAATCTCAGCAAGGGCTTTGGCTTTCTGCAGTTCCCACTCGCGCAGGATCTTGCCCTTGCGCTTCTGCAGGCGAGCCATTTGACGAGCACGTTTCTTGTCGCGCTGCTCGATCTCGTACTCTTGCGGCGTGAGCTCGTCCAGAAAGGCATTGTACTGGAGGCAGTCTTGAAGCTGTTCACTCAGCTTGGACATGTCGCTCTGCACGAGCTGGATCTGCTGGTTTAACTTCTTGATCTCCTGTACTTTATCAGCCTTGGCCTTGGTCTCTTTCTCAGCTCGCTTGATAGCCTCGTGTGCCTTCTTGTCATTCTCCTTTAAAAGCGTATCAAAGCGCACGGCGTCTTCTTCCAGCATGAGCTTGCTCTTCTTCAGCGCCTCCTCCTTCAGTTGCGCCTTCTCCTCAAGCTTGCGGATCTCCTCGCGTTTCGTGTCCAGCGACATTTGAACGAGGAACATCTCGCGCTTCTTGGCAATGAAGTCGGCCATGTTCTCCTTTTCACGAAGACGATCATTGGAAATGGTCGCAGTGGCTGCGGCGATGAGGCCTCGCGTCTGACGGGATTGGGACGCCGAGTAGTTGTCTAAGCCGGTGGGCTGACCACGAACGACACACCAGTTAGACACAAGAAAATACACACAAAATGCTGGTTGAGATCATTGCCTCACCGTGTCGTCCGAGCGGAAGCGGCGGATGTTGCCGATCTTGGACGAGGCTGTGGTTTTATCGTAGATCCTGAGCCTCGAATTCCTGTCCTTCTCCTATAGAAACAAGAGGGTCAGAGGACATTTACGATAAAGAAGAACCTGCATAATCGATCGCACCTCTTCTTTCCGCTGCTTGTCCGTCTCGCGCATGCGAAAAACCTCCTCATCGGACGGAAGTGTGAACGGATTTGACTCGATGGTCGGGTCTTCTACAAGCAGAGGCTTCAAGTTAGCAAAACGTAGGGCCGTCTGGAGAACAGAGTTCGTACGGTACATACCGGAGATGGTTCGGTTCCTCTGCATTGTCAGGTCGACGAAGCGTGGATACTATGCCAAGATGCTTCAAGCAGCAGCGATCGACGTGGTTGTTTCTGTTCTCAAGCGCAGCGTCGGGTTATTTCAGGGCTTCGTCCCAACTGCTCCAGCTTCCAGGGAAACGCCTTCAACTTGGCTGGCTTCATTGTGGTGGAGTCTGTCGACAATACGCAATTGAAGAAGATGATGGAGGCTGCAAGCGAAGTTCTCTTGAGTGAAGCAACGCCGCCATCGCATATTGTCGAGAAGGATGTCGGCTCAAACCACTCCGAAGGTCACATGATCTTCCACTGCCGACCCGATCTGAGTGGCCGCAGTTTGCTCTTCCAGGGCAGGAACTCCAGAGCTGCTGGTGCCAGTGAGCAGCGCCAAGCAGTGCCCGTGCAGTTTCTGACGAGGAATGGACGTTCACAGTTGGGGGTGCCCGTGGTCGGACCTCTATCCACCGATCAAGCTTTGTATCCGGGACAAGACGACGACAAGCTAGCACGGGTACGCATGGTTTAGCTGGCCATGAATGAGCAACTCTGATCGTATGTGTTGGGGGCAGATTCTGGTGACGACAAAGCCGCTGACCGACGCTGCGAGTGAGATCCGACTACGTCGACTCCAGCTCGCGAGTGCAGTCGCTGCAGCAGCCAACGTCCTGCTCACAGTAGCGTTGCTGTATCCAGCCGACACAGGTTACTTCGTGCGTAGACCTTCTCGACGACCACCATCCATCTAACCCCTGCTTCACAACTCTAGGCGCCTGGTATCACGTCGACGCGTATCGATCTTCAAGAGGACTGCAGAACGTTGAGCGTGTGTTAGCCGTTCGCCCTGCTCTCCTCGTCATCACCGTTTTCAGCAACGTCTTCCTCGTCCTGGCAGCGTTTTCCAGGAAGGATGGCCTTCTGACGGTCTATATCTCCGGTACGTCGGATCTATGACTACCTGTGGCTGCTCCCGTGTCTCATTCCTCGATTCGCTTTAGTTCTTGCCATAGTGGACGTCTGGTCACTCGTGCTGCTACTGCCCCACGCGCTCTTCCTCGTTCGCTTCCTCTTCGATGCGTTATTGATGGGCGTGGCAGTGGAAGTGCGGTCCCACCTGGTAACGTGGCCACACTTGAGCCCCCTCTTGTCAGTCAAGGGGAACGGTCGATCTTACCAACAACCTCTCCTGCTTTCCACAGGAGCACGCGTGGTTTCTGACCCATTTCCACCGCATCCGCGCTTGAGCAGCAGATCATCAACTGGAGGAATGCCTTTTTCGTGACGTTACCAGAAGTGGCGAATCCAAATCTTTGCTTTGCTTCGCCAAAAGTGTACATGTACATCTCCTGTGCTGTCTCGCAACCGCACAAACTCGTGGGCGCTTTGCACCGCTTTGTCCGATTGAGCGAGCCCGTCGTCGCTTTGTTTCGGCACTGACAAGTCGCACGTGCTGCACCGGGATCCTCGAGTATTTTACTGCCCCGAAAGCTCACACCTTGTCAAAAACTGCAAGCAGGTCACGCGCGTTACCAACCGAGCAGGCTCCACCGAAATGCGGCAGTGGATTTTCGTGGGGCGGAGACAATGGAGAAGCCGAGCCTCGCTCGGAGATTGTCTTCTCGCGGTTCCCATCCGCCATCTGTCTGCACTCTGCCTGCCTGCATGGTATCCAAAGGCAAGTTCTTCTCAAGCCTCGGCAGCGCACACACACAACTTGGGACGCCCCGTTTGGGCGCGGTCGAACAAAAGAGCGGTCGGCCACTGCGATCGACACGCCGGATCTCTCTTTCTCTCGCCTCGCTGCTGGACAATCGCTTCTTTCCACCAGAAAACTAGGGTCGTATCGTACAATCGCCCCAACTGCAATGGTACCAGAACTTAGTTTACATGCAAGCTGCGTCAATGCAGTGCTCCTCCCAAGAAGACAAGCACCAAAAAGCTCGTTTATCAACCTGCGACGTGTGCAGTCTTCCGCTCACTATTCCGCTGGGAGAGGCGCAACCACTCCTTCTCATTCGTCAAAATATATTTTCCATTCCACCAATCCCGCTCTAGCGGGTAGGTCTTCACTGCATACAAACCGCCAGTGATCGCTCAAAACCGCATACTTTCGCGCACTCGTTGTACAAAACAATAGGCCAATCGGCTCAGTCGCTCTTCCCCCCTACAGACGTCCAGTGTAGCCGGAGGAATGGAGGCGGCGTCGGCGCCCATGAGCAACGAGGAGCTGCTGGCGCACCAGCTCGAGCTGCACCAGAAGATCCAGCAGCAGATGCAGCTGCAAATGGAGATGAGCATGCAGCTCGGCGCGCGCCAGTCGCTCAGCGCGGGGCTGGACAAGGTGGAGCCCGACTTAGGGGACAACGTGTTCGACATGCTGGACGACCTCATCATGATCCCGGCGGCGCGCGGCTCGCTGTCCAAGCAGGCGCGCGAGGAGAGCGTGGACGGGGACGACGACCCGCCCGCCATGGGCTCTGGGAGCGTCAGCGGCGGCCGCGACAGCCTGGCCGACATCCTGGAGAGCCTCGACATGGACCTGGACGACGAGCTCAATGACGACGCGTTATCGTCAGGCAGCGAACGCGCTCGCAGCGCCAGCGATTCGCTGAACGAAGGCGACGCCGACCTGGCCGACCTGGACGACGAGCTGGACAGTCTGGACTTGGCTCTGGACCTGGGAGGAGACCAGGACCAGGGCGTGGATGACGACGACAAGAGCGACCCCAACGAACACGCGCCAGAGGAGGAGTTTGTGCACTTAAGACGTTCATCACTAGACCTATTGACCTCTATGAGTGGCAGCACGTCCAGCATGAGCAACAACGCCTCGGGCAACAAGTGCACGTTGATCTGGGAAGGCGGGCTACTGGGGCTTCGACTGCGCCATTCGCAGTCTAGAATGATGCCTGCAGTGTCCAAGATCACTGGCAAGAGCTCGATCTTCGGCATCCACTTGGTGGACGTGGGAGATCTACTGCTGAGCATCGGAGACCGCGAGACGAGGGATATGGAGTTCTTGGAGGCGATCAATTACCTCAAGGAGGTGCCAAAGCCGTGCAAACTCGTGTTCAGGAGACTCATGGCGGACCCCATGGCCGTGAAACCCGTGCAGCCCAAGGTGCGGAGCGCGATTGGCTTGAAACTCGCGCAGAAGTTCGACGAACTCACGGCCGCCGAGAACGAGAAATTCCCGCCGCAGCCGGCCGTCAAGCTGGAGGCCAAGTACGAGATTAAGTGGATTGACGGGCCGCTGGGCATCAGTCTTATCGCGAGTAAAGACGTGCCGTATCCACTCGTCACGCGCATTACGGGCAAGAACCGCTCGCCGCAGGTGCAGGACGTGCAACCAGGACACTATCTGGTGCAGATCGGCAGCTACAACACGGCGGACGGCAACTTTAACACGGCCATCAAGTTCCTGCAAAAAGTGCAGAAGCCCGTGTCGCTCTTCTTCTGCCCGGGCAACAAGAAGGTGTCGGCGCGTCCGGACTCGGCGGAGGACGAATACGACCACATCTGGGAGAAGAAGCAGCCGCTGTGCTTCACTGTACGGCCCAGTGCTGCTGGTCACATGATCGTGGCCGACTTGGGCAGCGCCAAATCCATCAAGGTGAAGATCAAGGGCGCCCCGAACAACGTGGCAGCGTTCGTGAGCTCAGGAGACCGCATCATGTGGATCAACGACGACTGCGTCAAGGACCTGACGTTCCACGAGTCTCTGCTCAAGCTGCGCACGGCCAAGCGGCCGCTGGTCATTCGGTTCAAGAAGGGCTCGCCCGAAGACGCCATCGCCGCCGCTTTATCCTCTTCAGGCGTGCACTCGGCGTCCAAATTCACGGCCTCGAGTTCCTCACTGGCGTCGTCCTCGACGTCAGTATCTTCATTATCCTCTACGGCGTCGTCTCCGCCGTCTTCGTCGTCCTCAGCGAGTGAGCCTGTGGCTCCTGCTCCTGTGGCGTCACCGCCCAAGCCAGTCCAGCCGTCAGTGCCAGCGCTCCCCACGCCGCGAAGCTTCATTAACCCGCTCAAGAAGATGAGCGCAGCACTGGGGAATCATGCAAAGGAAAACGCCACCAATGTTTCCAATGCAAAACCCCATAATGACCACCGGAAGCACCAGGACAGGCCGCCACACTCGTCACAGCAGCAGCATTCAGCACAGGAGGCCTCCCAGAGCAAACATCGGAGCCATACGGACCCTGACGCGAAGCGATCTGCGCACGACTCAAGGCAACAGAATGGGGTGCCGTCATCCAGTGCATCCAGAGTATCGCCACACGGCTCCAGAACAGCCCACCATCACCCGCCAGCTCCGATAATGCTTACCAACAAGGACCCGTCTCCTCGAACGACGCAGAGTCCGGACCACAGCAGCGGCCATCGCAACGACGTGAACTACCGCGTAGCTGAAACACAGAACAAGCTGCGCAACTTGGAGCACGGACTGCGCAAATCTCCGCTGGCCAAGTCTGCGAGTGACCCGATCGACAATGAACCGTTGAAGCCGCTGGCACGGAGCGGCCATCGTCACGGCTCGGCGCCTCAGATGCCGACAAGTGAAGCCAGCAGATCCAGGGAAAAGGAGATGGACAAGGACAACGATGTGTACGAGGTGGTGTGGCCCGAAGGCACCGCGCTAGGCCTGACGCTTCGTGTTCACCCGACGACGCGGTTCCCCGTCGTGGCGCGTGTGACGGGAACGAGCAACCTCAAGAATATTGAGCACGTGTCTCCTGGTGACATCCTGTTCGCGGCCAACAACATGAACATTGTGCCGCAGCCCAAGTTCAAGCAGACGCTGGAGAACCTATCGCGTCTACCGAAGCCCGCGGTGCTTCGCTTCCGGCGTGCGTCTGCTGCGGCCTACGCCCCCGCACGGAATGAGGACTCGGATCAGATGCTCCCGCGTGGACCTACGCTGAAAGACCGCGAGTACGAGCTCATTTGGCGGGAGAATGCCAACCTCGGCCTCGTGTTTAGCTCGGACGCCGACGTCCCCAAGGTGACCAAGGTGGACATGGACTCGGGTGGTCCCATGCTGCACAAAGTGTCAGTGGGCGACGTATTGACGTGGATCGGACCTATGGAGATTGGCGGCTCGTCGTTCCACTCGTCCATGGCGACACTGCGCGCGGTCAAGCGGCCTGTGGTGCTGCGCTTTTTTCAACGCGGCACATGATGTTGAAGTGCTTTCATCATGTCGATTTGGACTGGACCACACGAATCGTAGTAGTTAAAATTCCTCGTCAAGACGCGAACGCAGCAACAGGAAACAGGATTGTAAGCTCTCGGTGTTTAGAAGACGGGGCCTCGACCGCCCCGCAAAGAAAATGTTTTTTTGGTCGGTGTCATCGATCGTCTTGTGCTGCTTCAAACGCACCATCTTGTTCATTACTTGGTCTTCTCGTGTTCCTTTTTCACTGCGACATAAAATAAATAATAATAAAAAAACAGAGACGTACAAATCCGATGTAATAATTAGGCGTATTGTATCGCTCTCCCCTTCTCGCGCTGCCTTTGACTGCTCTTGTTTCAGACAGGACGATTTGCTCGCTGGAGCGCTTTTCAAAACATACCGCCGCCAGGTGACGAGGAGTTGAAGCGCTCGAACTTGGCGGCCAGCGCCTGCTTCTTGGTCAGGATTTCATTCCGAGAGTTCTTGAGGTCAGTGGAGACGTCCGTGACGTTGATCGCATCCATAAAGTTGGCCAGCAGCGGCGCCTTGACGTTGGACGACGGCACACTCACTCCTGCCGCCCCGGACGGCACCAAAAAGTCTTCAATGGCAAAGGCGTAGTGGTGCGCGACGGCAAAGCCCAGCATCTCGACGCAAATGACAAAGTCGTTGAGCGCCGAAGCGATCTTCTGCGCGTCCCAGCACTCGGGACAGCCGATGTGCCACTTCTCGGAGATGACTCCGACACTCACCAACATGCTGATCATGATCGACTGCCAGTAGGTGAAGAAAATAATGGCCTTGATGGCCAGGAACTTGGGCCACGGCCGCATGGGCTGCAGCTCCTCGTGCGCTCCATGGAAGAAGATGAGCAGACAATAGAGAGCCCAGGTCTGCGACGCACTGAGGATGAAGCACACGTAGCCGTACGAGACCAAGGGGTTCATGAGCTCCCCTTCTCCGTAAACTCCGGCCAAACTCGTGACGAGCATGACGATGGACATGAGCAGCTTGATGGGGATGTACTGCAAGATGCCAATTGTCGTTTGACGCAGGAACTTGCCCCCCATGGACCAAGGCTGCACGCAGCAGAAGGGGAAGACGTGCGTCATCTGCGGCTTGGAGCGCATGGTGCTGGCCAGCACCGACTGGCCGCCCAGGTACTCGACCAGGAAGCAGTGGAACGAATAGAGCGCGAAGGCCTCGTACAGGTCCCGCACCGTCTCGAACAGCAGCTTGGACTCGTTGAACACCAGCGCCATGTAGGACGTGAGCGCGTAGATTGGCACCATCATTAGGATTCGGATCACGTGCTTGCGGATGCCTGCCGACGGGTTGTACAGGAGGTGCGTCCAGATGAGCCAGCCACTCAGCACGATGGCCAGCAGCGTGAAGGCGCCCGAGATGGCGTACGCCAGCGTCTGCAGCTGCATGGCCAAGAGCTCCTCTGTCGTATTGTCCGGTCCGACCTGGTTTATTGAGACTGTGGAAGAGGGATTTTGTATGAACGGATTTGAAAGGATGGTGTGGACCACGTGAATTGAATTGGTGACAATATGAGACTGCGCCAGACAAAAAGATGCTAGTTAACATTTTAGCGTTTTCGAGATAACGGCTGGGAAGAGCGCGCTTCTCTTTTCGCACTTAAACGAAATTTGTCAGGAGAGAGGGTTTTTCAAAATCTCTAAATTTGACTGGGGTGTATCGGCAACGAAGCATGGAAGAGCTTGCAGCATTTGCCGCCGCTGGGGGAGACCAGGCCGCCAACGCCGCTACTGGACAAGACACTGACAGCTCCAACTACAGCAGTGACGGTAGTGCAGACAGCAGCTGGGAGCCCGACCCGGAAGATGCAAGCTCTGCCGAAGACGAGCACGAGCACGAGGAGGATCAAGGCGGGGATGAAGGCATGGATACAAGCATCATTTTGATTGATGACGACTTGAGAGCAAAAGTTACTCGTCTGATCCACGAAGATGCTTGCAAGAAGAGGTGCCTTGAAGGGAAGGCAGCTGAGCTGGAACAGTTCCTGTGCTCGCTGTCCCAGATGACTGGTGGTGAGCGTAAGCAGAGCATTATGACGGCTCTGGCTGTGCTCAAGGAGACGGATATGGTGCTGCGACATCGGGGCTACGGGTTACGGGAGCAGTATCACTACTATCTCCCTCTCGTCGGGCATGTCTGTCGTGCGGCTTGGTGCGCGGCTTACGGGGTATCAACGCCAACGGTAACGCGTTTCAGGAACCGCATCAACGATGGCATCTTCTCCGTAAAGGCACACGGAAATCGACTGAACCAGAACGCCAGTGCTGTTGATCTTCGTTGGCTGATCTCCTGGTTCAAGGACTTCGCAAAGAGCGTGGGGGAGGTGGTGCCAGTCCGAGTGAGAAAACAGTCAACCGTTGACGGTGTCGTGAAGCTGCAGTATTCCTCGGCTGACTACACAATGCTACCAGCGTACTTCACGTGGGGATAGCTCTACATGGAGATGCACAACTACGTCGAGGAGATTCGGCTGCGAGTACGCGAGCCGAGACCGAGTACGTTCAGGCAGCTGCTGAAGAAGCATTGCCCGACAATTCGCATCAGGTCCCAGCGCAGCAACGTTTGCGACGTCTGTAGCATCTACTGCTCGCGCATGCGCAGCGGGGTTACTGCTGAGATGACAGAAGAACTTGGGAGACACACGGAAGCTGCGCGGCACATGAGGTTGGTTGTACCTGTGGGATACAAGAATCATTTTGATTTAGTGTGACGGAAACTAACATCATTTTTATTTACTCGGGACTTCAGAGAAGCGTACAAGCAGGACCTGGCTTCTGCAAGCGAAGACCACGCGGTGCTCATCATGGACTACAGCCAGAACCTCACGTTACCCAGTGTTAGCAGCACACCGTCGCAGTGGCACTTCCTGTCGCTGCGGAGTGTCAACATGTTCGGTATTTACTACGCGAACAAGGTCATCCAGTACAACTACGTCTACGATGAGACCGTAGCTGGCAAGGGAACAGACGAGGTGAACTCGTTGCTGCATCACTTCATCAACAAGATCGTGTTGCCAGGCGGCCACCGGAAACTAACGGTCTACGCTGACAATTGTGGCGGTCAGAACAAAAACAACTACGTGCTGAAGGCGCTGCTCGCACTGACTCAGGTGGCTGACTTGGAGACTGTGGAGCTGAAGTTCTTTGTAAAGGGACACACCAAGAACGCGGTCGACCGCGGATTCGGGCACGTGCGAAAGCACTTGAGTCGAGTGGACGTCTGGACGATGGATCACCTACTGGAAGCTGTCAATGACGCATCGGCTACGTCAGCACTCGTGCACATGCCGAATGAGAACAATATTTTCAGAGAGTATCGTGAGGTAGTGAAGGAGGCGTACAAGGACCTGAAAGACATCCAGAAGTTCCAGATTTTCGTCATGAAGAGCGATTTCCCCGGGGTTGTGGCATGCCAGAGAGGTCCAAAGTCGGCGCCAGTCTTTCAAGATCTGCGGCGTAAATACGATGGAATTGTTGTGGATGCAGATCGCGTGCGTGTACTGTTCACTAGTCACTTGGAGTTGCTGCCGAACCCCCCGCCGAACTCTGAGAAGATCCAGCAACTGTACAACAAAGTGCGTCCGTACGTTCCAGAGGAGTTTGTCAACGATGCGCTGTACGCGCCGCCGAACGATGAAGACGAACGGAAAGCAAACGAGATCAAGCGGGCTCGAGCTGCACGTCAAAAGGCATCCGCCAAGCGGAAGAAGCTCGAAAGAGAGGCAGCAGCAAAGCGTGATCCGCCAAGTGAAGCTGCTGTGAACAGCGCCGATATTGAAGCGGAGGCAATGCAAACCGAGAAGCAGCCAGCTGAAAAAGATTGTAGTAGTCAAGATGAAGCAGCTATGGCGAAGGAGACGTCACACGTGAAGAAACGGCCACGAAAGGAAACGTCGTGACTGCTGTGATTTCCGGGCCTGGCGGTGTTTTGTTCCCGGTAAATCAAAATGATTCTTGTATCCGTCATTACCGAATTCCAAAATATACACCTCGATTTTTGATTTTCTGAATTTTGCGCCGATAGAAATGTGTCTAAAGTTGACCATACGCCGAATTAGGACCCCGGAATAGGCGCAATCGCTCCGCAGGCTCAGTTTACCCCCATACGAACAATAAAAAAAATCGAGTTCGGCCAGATCGCGAGGCAACACTTTTTTCAAGACACCATCACTCGGGGATGACTGGGTGGATTTTCGTGTTGGAGGGCTCAACTGGTAGCTGAGACTCTCCTCTTTGCGATGGTGTGCTCAGTTCACAAATTCCTATATGGTTAACTAGCATTCTTTTGTTTCACGCCGTCTCATATGACATGTCCTGTACTTCATGTGTCACACATACTTTCGTCAGTATCAGCCTGTGTGACACATAATGTAGCCATT
>JAABLK010000485.1:0-25800 GCA_012295415.1 Phytophthora chlamydospora | reverse complement strand
ACCACCACCACCACCATACGTGTGGTCTTGCCTAGCGGTTGGAGGTGGACCTCAACGGCTAGCTAGATAGGAGAAAGTCCTTCCGAACTACAACAAGTCACCCCGTGCGCTGTCAGCTTTGTGCTATCAACCAAAACAACCACTGCATGCAGTATCGGATTATCGACTATGCTTCGGGTACCTGTGATGTCTTTGTATGAAATTCGTGCAAGTGGCGTCAGAAGATCCTCACCTGCAAGCAGTCAAGTTTGAGCAACATCTATCAATCCAGTCAGCACTTAACGGAAGTCGCATCGCCCCCAAAGCTGACACTTACTCGTGAAATGAAGACGTGCGCTGGGCCGATGGTCACAGTATGAATGAAGCCACACAGAGTGTATCAGTATATCCTCAACCACTTTGGTCAAGTCGCCTGAGCGGAGTCAAGTCCAATCTTTCGTGGGAACTTTCAATCGGATTGAGAGAGACGGATCGAGTCGACAATATGGTGGATCAGGTAAAGCGGACGAGGTACACGCCGGAGATGAGGTATTCATCTTCGGCTACGCCGTAAGTGGAGATGGTTCACCGATGATTGGCGACGGATCTGACGAAAATCCAACGCTTGTTGGAATTGCAATGCCGTATATGGTAAGCAGTTGCGCTAAGCCAAAGATTATGTGCTCCATGTCGACGCCACGTACAAACTGAACCAGTCTGGATACCCTGTGCTTGTCGTCGGCATATCCGATTTGACTTGCTCGTTTTATCCGGTGGCATTGCTTGTCACTTCTCAGCAGACGGGTGGCCTTTTCGGTTCTGCGTTGAGCAGTGTATTCGAGATATTCAAGCAAGTTACCAAGTCATACTAAGTGATGCAATATTGCATGGGGGATACCGAAAAGGAACAGAATAGGGCTGTAGCTACAGTGACGTCGAGTAAAATTGACACTCGCAAGGCAGCTTTGTATATTTTTCACGTCGTCAGGAACGTGGCTGATCGCGATTTGAAGCTGACTCTGGAAGCTCTGTCATTAGTGTTCAAGCACCTGTATCAGATGCACTACATGTACGCTCGCAATGCAACGGAGTTCGCGTCAGAAATAGCAATGACTCTATCGGCATGGGCCACCAGGTCTGTTTTGAAGGTTTTTGGGGAATATTTACCCCTATTGTTGTTGACCCCCGCAAAACCAAGCATTTTGCCTGGTTTTTCGAAATTTACCCAATCACATGAAACCGTTACGATTTACATCCAATCATCCGAGTTTCCGTAATTTATGTACAATATGCATAAACGCTTGGTTTTAGGGAATCTGACAATAGAATATTACCTTAAAAGTGCACATTTGCAATGTTTAGGTTGCAGGTGGCGGCGTGAAACCAAGCATTTGTGCATATTTTACACTTTTGTAATGGAATACTTCCGCACATATGCCAAGTATAAAATTGACCACTATAGGGTTAAAGAAGCAGTGGGTCAATTTAGCGTTCGGGAGGTGGGCCTGCTATCCAGACCGCGCAGATGCGCCAAGACGAAAAATCCCATCGAGCAGTTCAACAACGCAATCAAACGGGACTATCCATTCAGGACGCTTCCAAAGCTTGTGGTTCTCGCCGACCAGCTCACAGACATGTGCCTTCACAGGTCTCGAGGTGTCACTGTTTTCGCGCTCGAACCGAAGCCCAATCGCGAGCTGCAAAGCAGACCCTGAAAAAAAAAATATCGATGCAGCTACCGTATTAGGAGTTGTGCGTGCTGACAGCAGTAAGGCTTTTTTATACTGCGCAAGTCGGCGAATTTATTCAAGGTCTTCGATTGGCTGGAAAATAATTATGTTAACGGAACGAAAAGTTGTGCAAGTCGGATATTTTCGGTGGGAGATCGTGCTTGCCGACATGGCGTAGTGCAAGTGGAAGTCTTGTCGCTAAGTAGACAAGATAACCAGCGAAGACTCGCTCTTGGTGGCGTGCGACAATGGCAGCTGCTCTCAAGGTGTTTACCACACTTGCTTGATCAGCATGCTCGCTGTATTTGGTGCTGAAGATTCCTTCCAGGCGAGGTGTGCGGGAAGCGCCTTCATGAAGGCCCACCGGCAAGCAACGACTTCCCACGCACCTAAGGGGAGGATTCCCGGGCATAATGAGGCCCCAACAACAGCGTCAGCTCGTTAAGTGCGCTAATCAAGTGGATGACCGACAGCAACAGCCGCTACCGCATCGGCAAAGGTCAAAATGGTGAGACCAAGCAAACCCTGGCGGGCAAAGTTTCCTCACCAATTGGTGACAGTGCAGTGATGACAGCGCGAACACCCAAGGACATTATGAGCAAGGTTCTAGCACTGGAGGCCATCTTTCGTGCGACATCTGACTGGCTAAATAACACTGGGCAGGGTGTCAAAAATGAGTCTGATAGCCGGGCCGCAATCCTTTAAAAGTTTCCAACCTTCTATGAGCTCCAGCCGATCATGGACGGCAGCCCCAGTGTAGCGGGCTAGGTATGTCCGTCACTAACGTACACTGTAAGATGCGAGGAAGTGCGTAGAGGCTCAGCAGACTGAGTCTAAGTAGGGACTTTGTGGCAAATTTCACTCTGTTTAATGTTAGTGACCTTCGTGGCCACTCAAATGCAAACTGTCTCCTGATTGGTTGAAATGGGTTCCTACTTTCAACAAATAACAGGACGACACGAAGCACACGCTATCCGTGTGCTGTTGTACCTACTTTTGTCCCTCTGTCTACCTACTTATGTAACTGTAACCAGCTCGTTACATCACCCCCATCTCGAAGTTGCACTCACGTCAATGTGAGTGCTGTCGCACAGAGTGAAAGTGATTGAACCAGCGGTCTGGACACTGTCGCAATCCGCGATGCCGACGACAAGCAAGTCCGGTACCACGCGCACCGGGCCTTCCGCATACCACGTGATGGAGAGCGATCTCAAGCCGTGGGGGCTGTACAGCCTCAACGGCGCCGAAGAAGCGGAGAACCTCGACGTCATGAAGGAGAACTTCACGCGGTACCGCAAAATCCGGAGCAAGGCGACGAACAACGCCTACACGCACGACGCCTTGCAGCGGTCGTGGTGTGCCTTCATCGACGCTGGAACGCTGCGCGACGTTAAGGCCTGTCCTGCACGACCTGGCTCGAAGGTCGTGAGCACACCTGCTCTTGGGGGCCTTCGAGTGCGCGTCTGCGAGCTGGCAGAGCGCGAATGGCGTCTGTGCTTTGTCGAGGGGTGTACCAGGTGCGGTGGGAATCACCAGAGGACGTCGCGCGAAGAGTGGGAGCGCCAACTGGACCGGTGGCCGCTGAACAAAGATGAACATCACTGGATTGGACGCTTCGACAGGGCTCGCAGCAACGTGGTTTCTGCGAGCGCTCGCGTTGGTGGGCATCGCAGTACGCGAGCGGGTTTTCGTCCTCGCGGTCGCTCGCGCAGTCGCAGTCGCGGTCGCCAGCGCGAGCGAGGACTCGTAGTCGCTCACGAGATTGGGGACGTCTTCAAGGATGCGGTGGCGTATCATCCGACACCGAGTGTCCAAGCCAGCGCACCCGGTAGTGTTACTCTGGTGCTGTTGATGACGTGAGCGCGTATTTGCAGCGTTGGGGCTATCGTGAGGAAGCTCCTCACGATCCACGCGCTTATCGCGATCAACCAAGTGTTCCACGATCCAGCGTTGCTTACTCGATGCATCCAGAAGCGGCGGGGGACCATCGCGACGATATCGCGGCTGCTGCGGTTATACGTAGCTCCGAGGAGACCGGCGTCTCAGCGTATGACGATCCAGCAGTATTGGATGATGATTCGAGAGGCGGACCAGGAGATGGATGACGCGATGACGGCTCAACCCTCGCTGAGTCTGCGCGGAAGCGTGCGGCAGCTGCTGCAACGCAGTCGAAGCAGAGCCGGCGCGAGATGATGGAGCGGCTTCGTCACTTGGAGACGCTCGTCTGCGGTGGACCACGCTCTGCGAAGCCCTCACGGGAGGCGTAAGGAATCTGGCCGACTCGTCGCCAGCGTCGTCGTCAGGGAACCTCCGACTACACACCTGCTGAGAGCGCGGGACGTAAGACGCAGGAATCGTCGCAGGAACATATGGCTTGAGACGCCAGACGTAGAACATCGGGTGGTGTCGCATCGTGGTAGGAATGCCTAGCGTATGGACTCAGCCGCGAGGAGCCGCGAGGCGATCGCGATGTCGATCTCGCAGAACCACCGATTCAGCGGTAACCGGTCTTGGTCAGCGCCGAAATACGCGGAGGTCTCTATCTTGACGGCATCGCCTCTCGTGGAATGCGAGGGAGTCGTTACTCGCCGATTGGAGTCGGTGAGCTCTCGTTCCATGAACGCTTGGGCGGCTTGGCGTTGGGCGTCTGGCGCTGCCGAACTCAGCAGCGTCGCAAAGACGGCCTCGCCGGTCCCTGCGTGGATTGCCGAGGCCAAACAAACGCGTTAAAACTGCAGGAGGAAGTGAAACACTGTCGTATGCAGCGCCTCGTGGCTTTGCTTCGTGAGCGAACGAAGCTCAAAGCGGAACGCGTTTCACAATACGAGCTTGACCTGGTGTTGCCTCTTCCATCGCGGATACCTATCAGCCCCGGACTTCCAGCAGATACGCCAGCTGCTGATTACGACGCGCTTCGCCATCGGCACTAGCAACTTCCAAGTCTAGTTCATCGTCTTCGTCAAGGTCACCAGAACTGCTGCCATTAGTACGAATGTTATCCCCCATTGTTCAGGTACTGGCTCAGCAATAAATAATGCATACACAGATAACATAGCGAATAATCTTGCGTAGATGGCGTCGCTTCTTCAACATCAAGCGAATACCCTTGAGCCATTGAAACCGAGTTTTGCGAAGCCCAATGCAGTGCTTCGACTTAATCCTTCCCGTCGCTAGCTGGGTGTTGAAATACGCATGCGTTGGATCCATTACCCCATCGGTAGGCTTCTTAAAGACAGGAATTATCACAGGTGATGCCTGGAAAACAGAGTCAACGAGTATGTACTCATTGCGTCCACAAACAGTCATGTTGATTTTGGCTTGGAGGGCTGCTTATACGTGATTGTCATGCACGGATCCGGGCCATCCCACGACAAGATGGCGAGCACGAGCAACGTTGTCATATACAATAAAGGCGTTAACTGCGTAGTATCCTTTGCGTGTCTAGTAAGCTTCGCCTTTTCCTGGGGCTTGCACGCTAGTGGCAGCAAAGTACCATCCGCCAGGCCAGTGCACCAATTCAGTTTACGAAGCCGTGCTCGGGGCAAATACGGCGCGATATTTGAGTTCGCTCGGCCTCATCTGGCCACACAAGCGTGCTGCCCTTACTTCGAAACTGACGAGATGGCGCCCAACCATGAAATCTGGGTGCTTTTCTTTAAAACCAAGGACCAAGGCATGTTCCTGTGTTAGCTGTGTGGTGCATCCCGCAATCAACAGTCCGGATATAGCAATCTCATGTCACACCCATCCTGGCGTCGGGGAGACTTACCTCTCCTTGATGGCAACATAAATCTCTCACGAGTTTTGGCTTCGTTTCCGGAGAGACGAAGCAACGGTGCCAATAGCTCCAGTGGTTTATGGAGAGGAATATGCCGTTGTCCGAGGTGGATGGCTCACTCATGCCCTCCGTGTCCTGCTGGAAGCTGGTCTCTTCCAAGACGGTCAAGCGTGGCATGAAGTGGTGCTCGACTAAGGTGGGCAGCTTAATCGAGGCCGAGAAGAGGGGGGGGGGCTGTTTGGCCTTATGTGGGATGGATGGTCCTATGTCTTGGTCCACTACGTTGCTATCTACGCCGTGTGCAACGTCGACGGCAAGCGCCGCGGGCGACTTCTGTCGCTCTCCCCACTCGACGACGGCTCTCAGGACGCTAAGATGCAAATCAAGATGTTCAAGCGCGTCCTGTCGCTGTACAACAAGGATATTTCGATGATATCGTTCCTGGTTGCTGGCAACTGCAATACCAACAAAATGACCGCCACGCTCGATCTGCCCCTCGTCGGGTGCGCAAGCTGCCGGTATAACTTGGCGGTCAACAGGTTTCTGGATGCGTTTGAAGCTGAACTGGCAGTGGTCAATGACCTCATGGTGCAGCTTCGTTTCTTCAACAACGCGACGGAGCTAGCGAAGCGCACTGAACTGAAACCCATCAAACGGAATACCACTCGCTGTTCCTCGACCTGTGAGATGATCTGTTGCTACAAGCACATCCGTGATGCTATTAGAAAAGGTTAGTGTTGTTGAGTAGTTTATGCCCACGGGTGCCACGCGCAAGGGAGTAGTTCGGCTCCCGGAGCAACTCAAGAAGCTGGATCCAAGTGGATGCAAGGTGCTCCAGCACGACAAGACCAGCATGTCTTGTTTAACCAAGCCATCGACGACTATTTGGTCATGTTGTGCTCGAGCGCGAAAATTGTGCAGTCACCGACCTTTGAAGACGCTCTGGTGGTAGAAACCTAACTGCATCGAAGGCTCGTGCGATGTACCGCTTTGAGGTGAAGCCGGATATGTGCGGCAGCAAGCAGAAAGAACGATCGGAGGACAGCTACACAGTCGAAATTCTCCGAGAAAGCAAGAAGAAGCGCGACGCTACGGCACAATCGGTGAGCTACAGCGAGCTTGCGAAGGTGGTGCCTCGAATACGGTGGAGATCCTCTTCTCACAATGCAAGTTGATTTTGACGCCCCACCGTGCGTGTTTGTTGCCTGCCAACTTCTGGGATTTGTGCGAGTCAACCGTGACTTGTGGAATGCGTCGACTCTTGTTGATATTGAATAACAAGACTTGGTAACTTTGATTTAATATTTGCCCCCCGAATTGTTATTGAATTGTTATTGCGCCTCACTGTATTGCCGTCATTACTACGGGCTCCGTGCTATCGCCGTTCAATGGATCATTGTATTGTCCCGACCACTGGAGGCAAGTACTTGTACTGAAATGGACGTTTGGGCGTTATCCTGGTAGTGCTAACGGTCACGTTAGGACGGACAGCTCAAGAGGGATTAATTCGCTCCAGGCCAAGCAGGTATCGATTCAATACAAATTTCAAATGAAAGGGTCTTCTATTATCTCCTTCTCGTATAAGGTATTGATTTTTTGAAAGAATTTCAGGTCAATAGTATCTAATACAGCAGGTAAACGCGGAGGCTTAAATGGTATCATACGTTAATTAAGACTAGGTTTACGCTTCAAAGATGCACAAAACTAAACGTGTACGTTAATTACAAGGACAGCGTGTGTAGATAAATAATCTACGTGCCGCGCACATTCTGCGTCTAACACGATTGATCTCGCCTCATGCGATGCAAGAATACTTGACGTACTACAAAATCAGTTCCAGTCCGATCGTCCAGACGGCACGCACAAGCGGTTCGCCCTGAGTCTAGGATCATTCTGTCGCACAGCGTCTCGAGCATTAATAATCACCAAAATGAGTAATAAGGAGCTTCGTAGATGAGTAGACGAGTAGATGATATACTCATGTTGCTAGCGGTAACTCTCTCGGTGCCGTGACAGCTCAGTATATGACCCCGCAGGGTCGGGTGGCTGCCACCGCGGCCAAGTTCGCCTACACGCTGCACGTGATGGATGGGTTGTGTGTTGATGTATTGGATCGTTGAGGAAGCTGCCACGGTGAAGCTGAGGGTTTCATGGGGATCTTCTTCTTCACCTTTACCTCCGCCCCACTTAGTACACGGTCTTCTCTGTCACGCACAAGTACAAGCATGGCCACCGGCATCCGCTCGTCATCTTCGTTCAGCATTGGCCCTCTGTGAAAGAATGAAATCGCGCCGCAGACAATTTGGGTACTCCTCTTACCAAATTTAGATCGGCAATTTGGGCAATCCTCTAGTTCAACCACACAAGCACGGCTTGGATTTCCTTCTAGATGGGTCCAATGAAATCCATATCGCATATATCTATCAGCGTGGAGCCCCGCCACGTCTATCTGAGATTGATGTCACAAAGAGATAAAAAAGATGGGAAACGCAACAAGCATCGGATGGAGATATGGAAACTGCCCGCGGATGTATGGAGAGTCGATATGATATTGAACGTACAATTATCAACTCTGTGTTCACCTGCTCGCGGCGCTAAATGCAACAGGTCGGAACATTCCAAACGTAGTACCGGTAAAAGTCCGGTTTGTCAACATGCGCCGGAAGCGAAAGGAAAAAAAAACGCGGACGTCGGCCCAGCGGTAGCGTTAGAATTGTCGTCAAAGTCACTAAACAGACAACAACGGAGTACGAACGTTAATGCAAACATTGAAACAACACGGTACAAACAAATATTGGTGCGTTTCGTCTTGGTTCTGGTTTAACCCCTTAGTTCCCACATGTTGTACGGTACCACATAAGAGGTGTATCGCCTCGCTCAGTTTTGTCGTCTTGTTTCTGTTATGTTGTCCGCTATTTCAGTTCGTTTGCAAAAAGAAAAGACCTGGATTCAATATTGTTATCGCCTTACAAAATAGCCGGTTCAGCTAGATACACAGCTGCTTCATCCGAGCATCGAATCGAAAAGGGAAGTCTTCCCTCCCGCTCGAGCTTGACTTTCTTCATCTGTCTAGGCTTGTAAGCGTCGTCCCCGCGCTGTTGGAAGCACTAGTCCATGGAGTCCGATAGACTGAGAAATGCTGCGTTGATCGTACGTGCTAGTAACTCCCAGTAAGATTTGGTGATGGCCTCTACCAACTCTTCAAGCGTCCTTGCACTCTTCTTACATCCAGCTGCTATTGACGATGAACGACGAAGACTGTTGATGCTCATGCACGAAGTGGGGCTTTTTGAGAACCCAGAGCGACCGCTCGTACCAGATGTGCGGATCGATTTCACTAGCTACGGCTACGCAAACACTGTTAAAGACTTTCGCTTCGACACCAATGGCATCGGGCTGCTTGGACGCCTTTTTGCCATGCCCGAGACGATCATTATCGTGGAAGGAGATCGGTGCACGATGGAGGGGGCGCTCGCCATCATATTGTGCCACCTGTCGTACCCACACNCACACAGGCCACACACGAGATGACCGACAAGTTTGGGCGTTCGACGTCTGCGCTGAGTCGAATAAGCACACGGAAGGGTACGTTTGTGTCTTGCTTCGCAACAAACAATTGAAAGTGGTGCTAACTCTTCGTTACTTATTTTTATTAGTCGACTTTGTACATGATCGATATGAACAGTTAATGTACTTCCCCATTAGGCTGGTGAAGAAATGCATGGAGGCGTTCTGTACTGCAATTGAACGTCGAAGCTCAACCAGCGGTATTTTTGCCTTTCGAGATGGGACTAAGATTTCTATCTGTCGGCCATATCCACGGCCAGGACACACAGGAGAAAACTTGGGTCCCACCCAACCTTACCCATCTGCTCTAGCCACTGGACGTTGCTGTCAACAGGAGCTACGAGAAATTCTATCGGTCAAAGTTCGATGAGTACATTAGTTTGGCCATCCAAGATAAAGAGCCTCCAGTTACGACACTGTGGCACAGTGGACCATTGATTGGGTGAACTTCAAACCGGCAGCCGATGTCAAGAAAGCGTTCTCGCTTGTTGGCTTGGTAGCCAAAGAAGACGTTCAGGTGGATAAACTACACGCCCCGCTGAAAGATATCCTGAGTCCAGACTTCGACACGAGGAAGTGGCATGCTTCGTACAAGCACCTTGTCACGGAAGAAGCCGAGCGAGAACTGGTACGAGTGTCTGCTCCGGATTGGTGCATCCCAGGAAAAGAGAGAAGAAGCCTCTTCGGTTGTCTATCGTACGGCTCTGGTATGCTGTCTCACGAGTACGCATCTGTCCGAACCAATTACATGACTACGCTGGACGACCTGGTTGGCCTGCTGGATGAAGAGTACCTCGCGGCTATCAGAGACGGAAACGCAGATCCAGCTGAGCTCGAGATCTATGCCGCATCGAAGATGCACGGATGGAACATCAATCTCCAAACAGTCGATGACCAGTCTCGCCTGACGTCGAGATTCACTTACACAACGGAAAATGCAACGAAGGACGTGTTTCTCGTACGAGATGACGTTTTTTTTGCTGTTCAGATCAATGTGTACCTCGTGTAGGCAGGATTAAGTATTGATTTGATCGATACAAAAACAAAAACAATGTTAGCTTTTCATTTCTCCCAATTAAATTGACAAGCTTTGACATACCTTTTGTGTTCGGAGCATTCACGAGGTTTTTTTCTCGCGACAACCCTCTTCCCATATTGAGCCCTCAAATGACACGCCCGAGATCAAACCATGGACGAGTCATACGACAATCCATGCTCTAACCGGTTTAGCCGTCAGCACGTTACAAGTTGAAGGGAACATACTCATATTTCTAGTTGTAGGGTGTCTAGCTAAACTGCCGTTCTTCTATGTTGAAGGGATTGTTCGTTGTACAATGCCTAGGTACTCATAATAAATATAGCATTCAATGGGCGCAGTATTTTATTAGTGTGCTCAAGCGCTTTGTGCGAGGTAAGACGGTAGTTGACTGCGGTGGGATTTCAGTGGAATGGGAGAAGGCTCACCACGTGCAGAGATTTAGACCGTGGCTGTACATGTTCGTGCGGTCGGATGCACTCTCGCGTACGAAGAAATGTTCAGAGCCCTTGTCAAGTACGGTCGGTTATTTTTAGACAATGAAGTCATTGCAAGCGCTCTCGAAAATATCTGGCCAGAGTTTTTATTCTGGCATGCTGGGAACGTCTTCTACGCCAACCACAAACACGAAAACAACGATCAAAGTCGGTTGATAAAGAGTTCTACAAGAAGTGGGTTGTGCCCCAAAACAAGTTCTACGATTCAATTCAGAACCATGTCCAAACGTATTGTTCGCTGATGGAAGTCTCAGGGGGAAGATGTTTATGCTGAATGGTTCGAGGACGTGTACCTTACGTAGAGATGGGAGCGATGGAGCGTTAACAGCTCCAGTTCTACCAACTGAACAGGCGATTAAAAGTCGTCATAAGACGATAAAGGACATTATCGCGGCTTATCGAAAGGCACCTACAATAGATGTGCTGTATTCTGCACTTCCTCGCCTTTTAATTGTTTAACGCCAATAAGCTGGTTGTTGCTTCTTCAATTTTTGCCGCAAAAAAAATCTCTCGTGGAAATCGTACTTAACCAAGTTTATACGGTGCCTCGGTTTTTTAGTATGGTCTGCTGGCTGGCGAGCCACACTCCGACGCAAGCAACAATGGCGACAGGTGAGTCGGCTCCCTTGTTGCGGGGTCCTTCCTGCGACCGCTCCAAACAAGTGTCTAACCCCTCCTCTGTATCAGCTAATGACGACGCGAACAACGTGCCGCGCACCAAGTTCTTCCTGCGCGGCAAGGGCGGCATTGAGGCCATGTGGGGCCCGCCGTCCTCCAGCAAGGACGAGGTCAAGATCGAGCGCGACGAGAACTTCGAGGCGCTGGGATCCGCCGATATCATGGAGTTCTCGGAGGATGGCAATCTTCTGGTACTGGTAAAGACGGCGTCGGGCTTCACGGTGCGCGACGCGGACAGCGGTGCCGTAGTGACGGAGGTGGCCAACCCAGGCGTTCACGCGGTGTCCTGGTCGCCTCTTGGCTCGCACCTGCTGACGTGGCAGCGGCCGCAGAAGGACTCAGACCTCGGCAACCTCATCGTGTGGGACGTCACTACCGGCAAGGATGTCGCTCGCTTCAACCAGAAGTCCTACACGCGCGACGTACGTTGCAAGCTGGAAGTTGGGCCATTGTGCTGCTTGTGGACGAGTTGGGCTGACCATTTCTGCCTTGTGTCTGCTATGGATAACAGAAATGGCCTCCGCTCCAGTGGTCCTCGGACGAGACTATTTGCGCCCGTCAGAGCGCGAACGGGGTGGTGCTTTACAGTGGCCGGGACATTGCGGCCGGCTCCATTGGCCAGATCAACCTCCCGGTATGTGAAGTGATCGGTAATGTGGATAGGAGCATGCGAGAGCTACAGTGCTAACTACGTGGGTGTGTCTTGTTATTGCTAAGTAGAACGTTGCCAACTTCAGTGTGGCTCCTGGCAGCGCTCCGTACAAGGTGGCACTGTTCGTCCCGGAGAAGAAGGGCAAGCCTGCGGGCGTCAAGATTTACCAGTTCCCGAACGGCCTGGATACCCCCTCGGCGACGAAGAACTTCTACAAGGCACAGGATGTGTCGCTAAAGTGGTCTCCCACAGGATCTGGGCTGATTATTGAGACGCGCACGGACATTGACACGTCTGGCAAGTCGTACTACGGCGAAACGGGTCTCTTCTTCCTGCAGAGCGACGGCGAGTACGACTGCATCGTGCCGCTTACGAAGGAGGGCACTGTGCACGATGTTGCGTGGGACCCCACTGGCCGCGGCTTCGTGGTCATTGCAGGCGCGATGCCTGCGCACGCCACGCTTTACGACAACAAAGCGCTGCCCGTGTTTGAGTTTGGCGCTGCCCCTCGCAACCACGTCAGCTGGAGTCCGCACGGTCGTTTCCTGTGCCTTGCTGGATTCGGCAACCTTCGTGGCGACATGGACTTCTGGGAGCGCAACAAGCTGAAGAAGATGGGATCGGCGACTTCGAACTCTGCCACCACTTTTGCTTGGTCGCCTGACAGCCGCTACTTCGCCACGGCCACTACGTTCCCGCGCCTGCGTGTGGACAACGGCTTCAAGGTCTTCCGTTACGATGGCGCGGGTCCTATTCACCAGGAGGAGCGTCGAGAGCTTTACGACCTCAAGTTCCGCCCCGCGGCGCAGGACACCTACCCGAACCGGCCTCAGTCTCCGCGTCGGAAGGGTGACGAGGCCGGTTTTGGCTCCGGGTCTGCGGCCCCGAAGGCTGCCCCGAAGCCCCAGGCTTACCGCCCGCCGAACTCGACGGGTGCGCTTGCTGCGATGATGCGCAGGGAGGAGGGCGGCTCCAAGAAGCTCGACCGCAACAAATATGCGGCTCCTCGCAGTAGCGCTCCTTCAGTCCCAGGCATGGCTGCGCCTCGTGCGATTCCAGGTATGGGAGCGGCTGCCGCGCCCAAGAAGCTGAGCAAGAGTGCTCGTAAGAAGAAGGCGCAGGAGGCTGCTGAGGCCCGGGCTGCCGTCGAAGCCGCTCTCGCTACGGTTGGTGGCGCGGCACCTGAGAAGGAAGCCCCTGCACAGGCGGCCCCGACTGAGATGACCCCCGAGGAGAAGGCCAAGAAGGTGAAGAACCTGCTGAAAAAGCTCAAGCAGATCGATGCGATCAAGACCAAGAAGGAGGCAGGCGATACGCTTAACGAGGATCAGCTGCAGAAGCTCACGACCGAGCAGACGCTGCGCGACGAAGTTGCTCAGCTTTCCGCGTAAGTATTCGCGCAGAGTACGTTGATCTTAGAGGGCTACGTTCTTGGTCGAGTGAAAATAGAGAGCATCTAAAGGGGAGGACACTTGCAGGTAGTGTTATACTTCGAAGTAGCAATCATATAGCGATTGGCACTCCTTGCTCTGAATTTGATTTGAATTGTTGCACTTTATGTTGTTTTTTACAACACAAACTGTTGATTACCTGGGGACACTTGATGCTGTCGAGGAAGCTACATACGCTGCCCAGTTAGCGGACGGTGCGGGCGGCGGCGTTACAAAATGCTGTTCAACAAGTACATCCGTATGAACAATTAAGTCAGAACATATTCTTTGACGTTTGTGAACTTCGAAAAAAAAAAACCGCGTACCGGAGGGATAGTCGAAGCCCCGGGCGTCTGCGGGAAAACAATGTACGAGTCCCACGCTCGTCGAACAGTAATTAACGCATCAATCGTCAAAGTCCCTGGGTCCAGTGACTGTTTTGGCAGGTCCCTGCCTGTGCTCGATAAATAAGTTGACGCGTTCGGCTCGGCGATAACGGCTTCCGGGTGAGATGGTTGCAAGATGGCCTTTTCTTCTACGACTTCCTTAACTTCCGAGTTCTCTTTGGAAATCGTTGACCCCACTTCCTGAAGCACATTTGCATTCACTGCACGACGAATGCTTGCTTCAGCTCTTCGCCGCAGTTTGGCGCGTTTTCGATACGCCTGCACGTGGCACAGTGATCAACTTCGGTTTAGATCAACTCCGCTCGAAAGCAAACTGTATCCATGCATTCACGCACCTTTTTCTTCTTAACCTTCACTGCAAAATCTCGAATCTGTTTCAACTGCTGCTCCGGGAAAAGCCCTGACGTCGCATTCATCGCTTCAAGCTTCTTCTTCAGCGCTTCACAAGTCGCAAGCTTCCGTTCTCGTTGCACACGCAGTCGAGGAGCCTCCACACACACAGCGGCCTCTTTATCTCCATGCTGCTGTTCATCCAACGTCTCTAGACGCTTCTCAACTGCAGCCAACTCGGCCGCCGCTGCTTTCAGCTGCTCCACCAGCTCCTGGGCCTTGGCCACGCGACGACGCAGCGCTCTCAACGGCGGCTCTGCACCGCCTTCTCCAGTAGATTTCGCATCTTCTGTTGAACTGCAATGAGTTCGCTTAAAAGTGTCCAGCCATTGCTGCTCTGTGTCCATCACAGGAAGACGAGGCGGAGGTGGGCGAGGTGGCGGAGGTGGACGCACGAAGTGAGGGTAGAATCCCCGAGGAGGAACCGGATAGAAGCGCGGAAGACGTGGAAATCCTCGTACAGGAGGTGGAAGTGGTGGCACAAACCCCAGACGAGGTGGTGGCGGCGCCCATGGAGCGGGCGGGGGCCATCGAGGTGGCGGACGTGGCTGCATCCGTTGCAGGGCAACCTGAAGTGAAGTGCAAAACGCAGTTTCGTGTAAAAATACGTAGTGGCACATAATATTGTGTGTCTTCATCAACCGCGCCAAATTATCACCATGACGGACGTGCACGGCGAGCTGCTCAAGTGCGTGCTGCAACTGGCGACATGCAGCGACAAGGTCCGTCTTGAGTGATTGCAGCTTCTTCCCCACGATCCTTTTGCGGTGTAGCTGACTTTTGACGCTGTCTGGTGCGCTGACAGCTCCGCACGACGGACGCGATGCTGGGCCAGTACGTGGGCCGCATGCAGCGCGACCTGCCGGCGGCCGGGATGCCACTACTGACGTCCAAGCTGGCTGTGGTGCCGGCCAAGCCTGAAAGAGAGGCACAGACGCTGGAGGAGAAGTTCCAGGAGGTGTTCAACCAGGGGACAGAGGCGACGGAGAGGCTGGAGATCACGAAGTCGCGGCTGGAGAAGGAGCTGCGACGGCGCTCGGAGAGCGTACGGGCTGCTGGTTCGTTTAGAATGGAGGAAAATGTTGATGCGCTAATTTATTGAGGTTGTTGGGCATGTGTGCTGCAGTTCCGTGACCTGGTGAAGAGCAGAAACACAGACATCCAGGAGGAGTACGCACGAATGCTCAAGGAGCTGGACGACCAGACAGAGTCACTAGACCAGGAGATTGCGAAGGAGAGAGAGATCAAGGCGGATCGATCCAAGAGACGTCGTGAAGAGGCATTGCAGAGGAGGGCGAACAAAAAGCAGCACCTCGAAGAAGAAGGCGCGCAGCTCAAGGTGCAACTGGACGACGTCACCTCCGAGATCAGGCAATTGCAGGAAGTGTTCTCGACGCTGGAAAAGGCAGGCGACGAAGAGAACGAGAATGACCAGGGTGGAGCTCAGACCGCAGAGGAGCGCCGTCGACAGGAAGAGGAACGCGCTCAGAATGAAATCGTCGAGCTCCAGCAAGAGATTGTGCTGCTGAAGGAAGCCCAGGAAGCGATTGCAGAGAAGATTGACGTGCGTATCTTGAGAAGCGGTAGGCACTTATGTGAACAAATGTTGGCTAATCAATCGTTTTGGTATGCTACTCCACAGAGACAATCGCTGAAGACTCAGTACGAGGAAGAGAAGCAAGAAGTGCTGGAGGAAACTGCCCATGTAAGTACTTTGGACATCCTTTTGCCCGTGCATCGACCGAACCGCATTGTCTGACTTGTGTTTCCTTAATGCTGCAGCTTAAAAGTTTGGTGGAGGATCTTACTCCTCAAATCAACTCGAACGGCGTTCGGCTGCAGTCGTTGCTGCGTACACTGGCCCCATCGCCGGGCATTGGAACGCTGATGACTCGACTATACCAGCAATTGTGCAACGATTCGCCATCGTCGGCAACTGACTTGCCTCCGACACCGCGAAAAACAGTCGACTTGAAGGCATTCCTCAATGTGCGTAGCGTATACGCGTGCATGCTTCTTGCTAGCCTCTTCAACTAACGACGGGGTATCTTGCTTTGTGGTCTCCAGAGCTGCCCGAGCTTCGAAGAGGGCAACCGAGCCATCGACGAGCTCAAGAAGCTGCAGCTCATCCATTGCTACGAGTCCAGCGGGATCATTGCGCTCGCAGATTAGCAACCTCTAGTACTTGCATATCAAGCAAAACACGTTTGTTTCCATTACATGTCAACATCTCACGTGAGCTGGAAGCACCACCACCACATCCTCCAGGCAAAATCCTTGCTTGCTCATAGCTTGCTGCTGTTTTTGTTCTTGAACTGGTTCTTGAGCTCCATCACCGTAGCCAAGAACTCGCCGTTGGCGGCGCGGCGATCTAGCTGCTCGAACTCGTAGAACAGCGCCTCTCG
Source organism: Phytophthora chlamydospora (assembly GCA_012295415.1). Classification (NCBI taxonomy): domain Eukaryota; phylum Oomycota; class Peronosporomycetes; order Peronosporales; family Peronosporaceae; genus Phytophthora; species Phytophthora chlamydospora. Next base: position 9,251 of record JAABLK010000485.1, on the reverse strand, counting down.
GATCTTGGGGGCGCGTTCACGCCGCAGCAGCGTCAAGTAGATCGGCAGACTGTTGCGGTTGAAGCGGTTGGTCACGAGCGGCGTGAGCTCGGCGATCACCGCGTCCAGGAAGCCGCTGGTGGGGTAGACCTCGCCCACGAGCTTGGCGTTCAGCGCCTCTTGCGCCGTGAAGACCTTGGAGCGGATCACCAGGTTGTTGGCCACCGTGGGGCCCAGCAGGTGCGGGAACGTGTACGAGGACGCGAACTCGGGCACGACACCGATGCGCAGGAAGGGCGTCCAGAAGGTGGCGCTGTCGGCCGCGAACACGAGGTCGCAGTGCATGAGCAGCGTGACACCAATGCCGATGGCCGGGCCGTTGACGGCCGCCACAAGCAGCTTCTTGCAGTCCAGCATCTTGCGCATGAAGGCGTGCGACGGGCTCTGCGACGGCGGGCGCACCGACCCGTCGCCTAGGATCGCGGCCGTCTCCTTGACGTCGGCGCCGCTGGTGAAGTAGTCGCCGTGGCCGGTGAGCACGAAGGCGTGCAACGACTCGTCCGCCTCGAAAGCGTCCAGCGCCGCCGTCAGCTGCTCGTACAGCGCGTCGTTGAAGGCGTTCTTGGCGCGAGGGCGACACATCTCCACCACGAGGATGCAGCCGGCGTGCACGTGGCGACGCACCACAATCTCCTGCTGGCTCATGACTTCTGCTCGTGCTGGTAGCTTCGGATCTGTTTAACGTCAGCTGCGGCGCAGAAATCGATGATGTCAACAATGTGTTGAAGTTGACCGGTCGGTCGCAGCAGTCATTTCTATCGCTACAAGGCGGATCTTGACGAAAAACAAGAAAGTTGTTGGTGATACCAGGCAAATGCTCACTTTACTTATCGGGTTTCCTCTTTCATTACGCTAGGCTTGCTTCCGTACACGTATTCGATGATGCCGGCTGGATAAAACTTACTCCTCGTCGTCGTCGCCAGTCTCATCAATCTCCACGAGCAGGTCGCCGCCGAGCATGTTGTCGCCCACGTCGGCGTGGAGCGACACAATGCGGCCGCTGACGGGGGCGGCCACGACCGTCTCCATCTTCATGGCGCTCAGCACCAGCAGCGCGTCGCCGGCCTTGACGTTCTCGCCCTTCTTCACACGCACGTCGAGCACGACGCCGGGCATCGGGGCGCCAACGGAGCCAGCCATACCCGTGGCCTTGGGCTTGGCCGTCGTGGTCACGCCAGCAGCCTCGTCCTTGACCTTGATCACACGCTGGCGGCCGTTCAGCTCGAAGATGACGTCGCGCAGGCCGTCCTTCTTGCTCACGCCGCCAACGGCGATCAGCTTGATGAAGACGGTCTTGCCGTGCTCCATCTCGATCTCCACCTCCGTGTCGACCTCCAGGCCCGTGAGGAACGTGCGCGTGTCCAGGAAGTGCATCGAGCCGAACTCGTCCTTGAACTTCTGGAAGCCCGCGAACACGTCCGGGTAAATCGCGTGCGAGATCACGTCCACGTCGCGGATCTTGTCGGCGCCGTACTTCTCCTTCAGCTCCTTCTCCGCCGCCTCGAAGTCATACGGCTCCATCTCGGCGCCAGGGCGGGCCTCGAACATCTCGTGGCCGTTCGGCAGCAGCTTGCCCTTGAGCACCCGCGAGCGCAGCGGCTCCGGGAAGCCGTGGTGCGGGATGCCCAGGTAGCCCTGGAAATACTCGACCACCGACTTGGGGAACGACAGCGTCTCGGCCTGGTCGATCACCTCCTGCTCCGTCAGCTTGTTCTGCACGATGAACTGGGCAAAGTCGCCCACCACCTTGGACGACGGGGTCACCTTGATGATGTCGCCCAGCAGCCGGTTCGCAGTGGCGTACGCGCGCTTGATCGCCGGCCACTGGCCCGCCAGACCGAGTTGCTTCGACTGGAACAGCAGGTTCGTGTACTGGCCGCCGGGCATCTCGTGGTTGTACACGTCGGCCGAGCCAGACTTCTGGCCGGACTCGAACGGAGCGTACACGCCACGCATCGTCTCCCAGTAGTCGTTGATCTCCATGATGTCCTCCGCCTTGACGCCCGTGTCGTACTTGGAGCCCTTCAGAGCCGCGACGACCGCACCCATCGAGGGCTGCGACGTCGTGCCCGACATGGCGTCCGAGGCCACGTCGACGGCATCCGCGCCAGCGTACGCGGCCTCAAGCATCGAGCTCACGGCCGTGCCAGCCGTGTCGTGCGTGTGCACGTGGATCGGCAGGTCCGGGAACTCGTTGCGGATGGCGGAGATCAGGATCTGCGCGGCCTGAGGCTTGAGCAGGCCAGCCATATCCTTGATGGCCAGCACGTGAACGCCCTGGTCGACCAGCTGACGGACGAAGTTCAAGTAGTACTCGAGGTTGTACGGGCCGCGCGTGGGGTCCGAGACGTCGCCCGTGTAGCACATAGCGGCCTCAATGATACCGCCAGCAGCGCCAACAGCGTCAATACCCAGCTTCATGTTCTCCAGGTAGTTGAGCGAGTCGAACACACGGAACACGTCCATGCCAGTAGCCTGGGCCTTCTCGCAGAACTTGTACACCACGTTGTCCGGGTAGCTCGTGTATCCGACGGCGTTGGCGCCACGGAGAAGCATCTGGAACGGGATGTCCGGCACAGCCTCCCGCAGAACGGCAAGACGGTCCCAAGGGTCCTCGCGCAGGAAGCGCATGGACACATCGAACGTGGCACCGCCCCACATCTCAAGCGAGAAGGCGTCGCGCATGGCGATGGAAGTGGCAGGAGCGATGGCAAGCATGTCGCGCGTGCGCATGCGCGTAGCAAGCAGCGACTGGTGCGCGTCACGCCACGTAGTGTCGGTCAGCAGCAGACCCTTCTTGGCGCGAACCGCCTTGGCGAACGCCTCCGGGCCCTGCTCAACGTAGATCTGACGCAGCGACTTCTCCTTCGAAGCAGGCGGTGTCGCCAGGGTAGGAACGATCGGGTCGATGTTGGATGGAGCGGGGCCAGTGGCACCCAGCGCCTTCTCCGGGCCGTTCACGATCGTGTTACCGATGTACTTGAGCATCTTCTGGCCACGGTTCGTCGACTTGGACGGCAGCAACAGGTCCGGGTTCTCAGCGATGAAGCTGGTGTCAACGACGCCCCTGATGAAGTCCGGGTGGTTCAGCACGTTGGACAGGAAGCTCTTGTTGGTGGTCACGCCACGCACACGGAACTCGGACAGCGCACGCTTCAACTTGTGCGCGCAGTCACCGCGGTCCAGAGCACGGGCAGTCACCTTGACGAGCAGGGAGTCGTAGTGAGGCGTGATGTGGGCGCCGACGAATCCAGGGCCGTCATCGAGACGGATGCCCATGCCGCCGGGGCTACGGAACACCTCAATGACGCCAGAGTCAGGCTGGAAGCCCGTGCTCGGGTTCTCGGTCGTCACACGGCACTGCATGGCATGTCCACGCGGGACGATCTTGTCCTGGCTGAGACCGAGGTCCTTGAAGCTCTCGCCACCGGCGATGCGGATCTGGCTCTGCACCAGGTCGATGCCCGTGATCTCTTCCGTGATCGTGTGCTCCACCTGGATACGGGGGTTCACTTCGATGAAGTAGTGGCGGCCCTGCTGGTCCACTAGGAACTCGACGGTACCGGCGTTGAGGTACTTGGCAGCCTTGGTGAGACGCACAGCGTCGTCGATCATGGCCTTCTCGGTCTTGGGGTCAAGGCCGACAGCGGGGGCCGTCTCCAGCACCTTCTGGTGGCGACGCTGCACACTGCAGTCGCGGTGGTGCAGGTGCACGACGTTGCCCTGGCCGTCTCCCAGGATCTGGACCTCGATGTGGCGCGGGCGGTCCACGTAGCGCTCGATGAAGACGGTGCCGTCTCCGAAGGCCGCGAGGGCCTCGGAGCTGGCGCGCTCGAAGTTCTCGTCGAGCTCTTCGGCCTTGGTGACGACGCGCATGCCGCGGCCACCGCCTCCCATGCTGGCCTTGATAATGACGGGGTAGCCGACGCCCGAGTCGATGAAGGCGCGCGCCTCCTCGACGTTGTGCACGGGGCCGTCCGTGCCGGGCACGACGGGCACTTTCTGCTCAATGGCGATCTCGCGGGCTGCCGTCTTGTCTCCGAAGCGGTGCAGGTTCTCGGGCGTTGGGCCCACGAACTTGATGCCGTTCTTGGCGCACTCCTCGGCGAAGCCCACGTTCTCACTGAGGAAGCCGTAGCCCGGGTGGATGGCGTCGATGTTGTTCTCCTTGGCGATCTGGATGATGCTAGCGATGTCCAGGTAGGCGCCCACGGGGGTCTTGTCCGCACCCACGAGAAAGGACTCGTCCGCCTTGTAGCGGTGCTGCGTGAAGCGGTCCTCCTTGGAGAAGATGCCCACGGTGCGGATGCCCAGCTCGTTACCGGCGCGCATGATGCGCGTGGCGATCTCGCCGCGGTTGGCAGCCATGAGCTTCTTGATGGTGCTGGCGTCGCGCGTCTGCACGCGCGTGAGGCTGGAGCCCACACGGCGGCCGACGAGAAGACGCTGCGAGCGGAGCATGATTAGCGGCGGGCGGGAGGAGCGCGAGAGCCGATCGCTGAGGCGCTGGAGGAGGCGAGGGGGAGTGCGCGGAGCCCGGCGAGTTCGCGAATGAACGTGCGGCGGCCGAGCGCGCAGGACAAGATACGCTTCACGGTCGGTCGGTGACAGAGCGTGGGTGGCACGACCTTTGGAGCAGCATACAAAGTTCAAGATGTCTGTAACCAGATGGGCCCGGCTGCGGCGAGGTTCTGCCGTGGCGAGAGACCGGCGGAGCAGCTCACTTCAAACGCGTCAGACGTTGCCCGAGCCAACAAGGTCTCCGGTGGTGAGCGATTTTGTTGGGTGTGCTCGCCCCGTTCAACGGAGTCCAAGGAGCGCTGGAGGTTGCGAGCTGGAAAGGAAGGAGCACTGAGCCCAGCTGGGTGAACTCTCGGCTTGTACTGCTGCCAGCCTTCTGCTGTTGCTGCCGCGGAGGAGATGAGGCGGTGTACCGACGCTGAAATCATTGCTGGCAAAGCCTGCACGAATGAGCATGCAAACCGCAGGTCGGCAACCTGGGCGCCGCCGTTGTGGCACAGCTTGTGCAAGCAGGCAAGCAAGCGGCGCTCATCGCGCTGGCGGAAGGAGATGGGGATCGACGAAGCAGAAAATGCGTCGACGCTCTGCTTGGTGAACGGGTTCGGCGGCGTTCGAAGCGCCAAGCTCGACCAGCGCGGAGGTGGAAATTCCACCTCCAAGCAGCTTGCGCCCAAGAGGCTCGCCGGGGCCCGAGCTTGCGCTTCAACTGCTACGCACAAATCGCGCCGGCTTCTGCACAATCGTCACTGGGATGAAGCAGGCATTGGCGATGCGCCACGCTGGAAAGCGCACCGAACGCATGAGCTCTGCGGTGCCGGTGTCGTGGCCGCCAGCCATTTTTGCTGCTTGGTGTGCAGCATACGTAGAGAACTCGGCGTTTCTTGCAGCCGATTGCGACCTTCGGCCTGCTTCATGACGCTTGCTTTGGGCACCAACCCACCGGAATGCACAACCACAAGAATGCCCGAGGCATCGGGACCGCGGGCAGCACCAACAGTATGCACCGTTCTTGCATCGGCATCCAATCAGCCGGATTAGGCGCTGGTCATGGACACCCGACAAAAGCGATACACATTGGAGCCCAGGCGCTTCCCGGACCGGAAATTCCGGTTCTGTGTCGGATGTTGGCAAGATCTTCTGCAGATTACAATACACAGTGCTGCCGAATGGGTATTCATTCACGACAGCAGCAGAGTACATGTTGTACTCGAGTGATGAGTTTCACCGGCCATCCGCAGCAATGGCTTTAGCTTTTGAATTTGTATTGAAGGGCAGATTTGCATCAATGGGAGCAAGGAGCAAGTCAGCTAGAACGAGCTTTGTTTCTTGCGACGCACCAGGTTTTCAGCACGATACCAACGATGGCTACTTTCCGATCGATCAATAGGATGCAGAGCTGTGCACGAAGACTGTTACGGTTCCACAGAGTCAAATTGGTACATATTTACTGGTGGGCGGAATTTACAGGACGGCGGTTGGAATTTTTAGGACGATCAATTGTCACAGGATGGTATAATATATTGGAGTACTGCGATGTATTGGGCACACGCTAAAGACAGGCGACGGTGCGATTTCCAGAATCCAGTACCTGGGTTCTCCCAAAACCGCCGCAGTGATGTACCTTGGGCGCGACTTTCACAGTACGTTTGGTCAGAAACGCTGTTAGGTACGCAGCGAAGCACGCTGTTAGGTACGGAGACTGTTAAGGATGACAATGTGGTATCCAAAGCTTGGTTCTGCCGCTGTCCACGTGTATACTGCTGTTTGCAAGCACAACTCTCGCTAAAATTAAAAAAAAATCTTGCCATCTAGGAAGGCCATTTTAAGATGCTGTGCATCTGAGAAAAAATAGTGTGCACGAAATCGATGTTTTGTTATTATGTGGAGAACGATGATGTTCATTTTTAGATGCAGTGTGACCAAAGATAGTTACGTGCCCGAAAACTATTTTCAGTTCCAATGTCGGAAGCGAAGCCCCAATTTCCATATATAGTTTAGAAAAAGCTCCAATTTTATCTTCTGTTTCAGATTTGCGTGCTGCTACGCCGCCAACTTTTTCATTTTCCAAATGACATCACTTGTCGAAGATCAGTCAATTGCCCAACAACAAGAAGAATCCATCTCGCCAGCTCAAGTCCAGGCTCACCGAGTCCGATCAAGTGCAAGCGAACGATACAGAAGTACAACTCACCGTGTCCGACCACGTTCAAGCCAACGATACAGAACCAACAGCCAGGTTCGGCACGGCGCGCTTCGTGACTGACGCTGCAGACAGTAGTGTCGCTCCAGAGTTCGGCCTTCTTCGGCTTGATGTGCCTGTCAAATATGACGATTCTTCTGCGTCTGAGTACGGGCCTGCCTACGATCGACAGTATAATATCGCAGAGGAAGCGTTTTCGTCCCAGAAGCTGGCCCGCGCGCGCTGCAAGGCATTTGCTATCAAGTGCGGTTTCCAGATATTTGTGAAACAGACAAGCGTCAAGCACAACAACTCAAGGAACGCAAAATATCAGAGTAAGAAGCTGAACGGGGTGCAGTTTTTCGACCAAAACACGCCGTCGAATCAGCTCGAGTGCCCATTTTTCATCAATGTGTACGGGTTAAACGGCGGCTGGAAGATTACCGGAGCCAACTTCGCTCACAACCACTCGAAGTACGTGGGCTTCACGCGCGCCCCTTGCGTTGAGTGCAGAATTCAACGACCCGCGACGGCGCTGCACAACATAACCCAGGACGCTCAAGCTCTCGCTACCTTGGTCATGAACGAGATGCAGCCCATGCATGAGCATACGACTGCCTCGCTAACGGGAAGAGTAGTTCACGAATTTTTGCTTCCACGCTGGTTCGACGTCGGCAGAAGCACGATTTCTCGGATGAAAGTCGACATCGAAGATAGGCTCCGCGGCGACGTAGCAGAAAGCTATCAGAAACTGGAGGCCTACTTCGAGTTGATGACCAAAAAAAATCCAGATTCCGTTTGGAAAATCGACAGAGAAACGAATAATACCACATTCCGACGGGCGTGCTACTTCCCAAGTGTTGGGATCCACATGTCAAGATGTGCAAGCTACTGCTGGGTTTTGACGGCGCTCACATGAAGGGCAAGATGAACAAGAGGGGCGTCTATTTGATTACTACGACCAAGGACTTCAACAATCACGTCATACCGTTCGCTCTAGCTCTGGTTCCTGTGGAGAACTTCGAGAATTGGCAGTGGTTCGCGTCCTGGACGAAGACTGCGACCGGCCTGGAGCGTTTCACCGTGGTGTCAGACCGTCAAAAGGGCCTGCTGGCTTCTGTTGCAGAAGTGTTTCCTCCAGCAGGTCATCGCGTTTGTCTACGGCACATAATGGACAACATCAATCGCAAGGGGGCATGACTGTCACCGGACGACAGGCGTATCATCTGCCAAATGGCACGCAGCGACTGCGAAAATGACTTCGAGCTCTTTCGCAGTGAGCTTGCAGCCTCTAAACCTGTAGTAGTGGGGTTCCTTGACCAGAAACACTGGGTCAAGTACAAGTTTTGAGAGGCGTTTGGTTTGCCAACATACAACGAAATCACCTCCAACCTCTCAGAGCAAGCCAATAACTGGATGGGGATCGAGCTTCGAAGCGCCAAGCCCTTGGGTGGATTTAATCTCTACTTCAGAAAACTCAGTGAGCTGACATCGGAAAAACGTCAAATGGCAGCGAATTGGACGCGAACTCACGCCGAAACCAATCTGGTGCCGATTCTGCAGAAGCAACTCATGGACCTTTTCATTGCTGCCTCGATGTGCGATTTTGTCCCGCTGCTGGACGGCGCGTACTCAGTTCAGCATCTAGGTCCACCGAATCGTCAGGGGCACATCCATACATGGCGCGTAGTGGATCTCCCGGGCAAGGAATGTACACGCGGAAATTGGCAAGACAAAGCTTTCTCCTGTGTGCACGCGATGTGCGCTACTATTCAAGATGGCTGCAGACTCGAGGATCTATACGAGGCAAAGAAAATGTCGATCGCTTACTTTCGCGAAACGTTGTCGTTTGGGTTTCTACCGTGACCAAAAGATGTAAGTCTCAAGACTGACACGACACTAGTTGTCCCACAGATCCATCTAGATTCAGGGCGATTCGGGAAACGGGGTCTAAAACCAGTTCCAAAGCCCCAACACAAGCGCAAGCAGGCCCGAAATGCACTGTGATTTTTCACAGCCATGTAGGAGACCTGGACAGTCAATTGCACGAAACATATTATAGTTTATTGAAAACTTCATTAATTTTCATTTTATATGAATTTGTTTGCCTTCACAACCTACAAACATCAATCTGATTGCAATCAATTCTGATCCGATAAGCCGGTAGATGGAGGCTCGTATCGTCATAACGTGCAATACGAAAGTTCAAAAGGCAAAACTCACCAACTAGATAGATCTCTACTGAGGTACACTAAACCTGAAGATTGGTTCATTGTAAAATTTATGGATCGATTTGCAATCATATAATTCGATTTTCTGATATTGCTCACTTAAAAATGTTCGGATTTCTAAAAAAAAAAGACGATATTTATAAACGCTGTATATCGCAGACTAGCTGTGGAAGCGCTGGTGTCGACTCGTTCTCTCATTTTCTTATTCACAAGATGCCACCGGTTGGCAAACGCAAGAAGCATGCCCGAAACTTTCAGCGCAAGCCAGATGGATCGTTCTA